>CAJQUW010010399.1:0-68297 GCA_907163375.1 Prostheceraeus crozeri
TGAATACTTTGCATTAATTAAAATATAGCCTCAGTAGCTATAAGATGAAAACTATGCAGAATTGATGATCAAAACAGTAGCGCTTGCAGCGGAAGTCATATGGAATTGCTTTCTTGAAAGAGAGTCTAAAACCTTAGGGAGAAAAGCAGATAGACTGAACATTTATAATTACATGTGACTCCTTAAGTCCATCTTTATTAATACTTCTATTTATGTGATGAACTCCAGCGAACGTCTTTACTGAAAATTACCGGTGCACATATTCAAATTTGATGATGCTCATTTGGAAATTCCAGTTATTATATCATTCGAATGCAAATAA
Source organism: Prostheceraeus crozeri (assembly GCA_907163375.1). Taxonomy (NCBI): domain Eukaryota; kingdom Metazoa; phylum Platyhelminthes; order Polycladida; family Euryleptidae; genus Prostheceraeus; species Prostheceraeus crozeri. The sequence goes on from CAJQUW010010399.1 coordinate 323, forward strand.
TTTGTTACAGTTCATATTTTGGTATTTTGCTCACTTAATTTAAGTTGAAATTTTTACCTGATATAATAAATTAAAAGTGTGTAGGCAATCTTCTGCACAATGGCACAGATTTTCATTTACCATTATGGATACAAAAATAAAAATTTGTCTATAAATACAAATCTAAATTTGTCTAATGATTACTTTTCTAAAGATTTTTCCTTTTATTCGATTGACATTCAGGGAACATTGAGACAATCACCCTTTCATGTGCATTTAATATTGGATTTGAATTTTTGTCAAGTCAAAGTGGTCCAAGTGCGAAATGGTCTTGATAAAACTGTCTCTAAGAAGGCCTTGAACTAAAATTTAAGTATCTGGAGCGGTATTAGCAACATCTAATAAAATGTTATCAGGAAAATCACTTGCCACTAAGCTTGCATTCACTTCTTTTATGGCCTTCTTCGATGAACTGGAAAAGACCATTAATTTCCGGCTAACATTTTGGCTGAAACATACGATGTTGCATAGAAAGTTCTTGTCACTCTCATTTTACTCTGAAGATTTTTCTTGGACAATTTTATCAAATTCGGCTTTCAGAACAATATCGTTTTTGAAAAGCACCTGATTATTCCATTCTTGACTCTGACGGTTCGATGATATGATCACGCTTAGTCCAGTATAACCCATTATTCTTCTCGAGTTCCACCAGTTTAATCAAGAAAAGAAATACAAAATATATAATAAGTATGAGTGATTGAAGCACTTTTCTTTATAATTTGATTAAATTGACAAATGATTTTCGGAACTTTATCACTCCGACAGTATAATTTGTAGCTATTATAGCTTAAAGTTTGAATGAACGAGATATAAGTACGATTCCTGAACATAAAGAGCTATCATGATTCGAGATGGCATCGTTTCACAAAACTCAATTTTCCGTACAGGTAACTGATCAGAAGAACACACTGAGGAAATTCTCCACAATAATTACAATCTGAGCATTTGAATAATCTTTGGATGATAGGAGAAATGACGACACAAGGATTCCGAGCATGCCGTAGAAAAAGACTCGTAAATGAGCGACCTGTGCACATTCAAACGTCGATTTTGTGATTTATGGGAAAATCAATGAGCTACAGCTGTATGACAGATTTCGTCACTGATGCGCAGCAGTTGTCTTCTATACAATAAATTGGTTTATTTCAAAGTGAAATTAAGGTGGTTTGTTTCAGTTCAACATCTGAACTATTGTGACTAGCAAAGTTCTTTGATTCAAGTAACACCAAATTGGTATAGAGCTAAATGTATTGTCTCATCCCCTTACTATATAGATACCCACAGTCCCTCGCTCAAGAAAAAAGTTTCCTCTCTGAAGAAAATAGCCATTTTCATAGTTGTTGTCAAACTTTACATGCTTGATGTCAATTTCCTATTCCCGCAATGTTAACCAAAGAAATCAAAAAATGCATTGAAATGAAGATATCTCCATCAATTTTTCCATAGTTGATCACAAAATTAGCAAATTTGATGCATGGATATCTGTAGCTTGATGTCGATGTACTGATATCTGCAGGCATTTCTTACCGTTGACATCAAATAATCTTTGCATGATCATAAATCATTCACACCTGTATGAGTGTTGTAGAGATCATTCACACCTACGCAGTCACTGCTTATCCTTCGCAGTCAAATGAATCCTCACTCAGTGGTTGCAGTTGATCTTCGCAGTCGACTGCAAAAGCATTCACATCAAATGATGTCTTCGCAGTGTTCGACGACAGGATTTCGTAGTCACTGTGAATCAAGCTTAAGTGGGACTAGAGTGAACAGTTGTTGATGGTGATTTCAACTGCTGGGTCAGACACCGCTAGGTAAATGTCGCAAGATATTAAGAACCATCAAATTACTGAAGTTGTGCTGTACCTATAATAAATTCTGTGAATATAATTTTGTGATAAGGACAGACTGGAGCGACCGCACAGAAACACAACTAGGCTAGCAAATCTGTATCACTGCTTTAGGTGAACAAAACAGTATCACTCTTCCATAGAAATTTGCTGCAATCTAATACTGTTTCTGTACGGTCGCCCCTGTTTGTTTATCTGCAACAATAACACCGGCTGTCATGACGTTTTCATTATCTTACACACCTATTCGGGGGAAGCTAGCGGATGCGGGGAATATCACATTGCTGTCTGCTTTTGGAGAATTCTGCTCTAAGAATGCAACCATAATCATAAGAATGACAAATCTCATTTTAAGTTTTTAAATGAATGTTGGATCATTACGTCATTGAGTGTACCAAACTCGGATTGTACATTTTGCGATGTTTGACGCTGCATAACTTGCAAGACGACTGGAGTTATAGCTTTAGAATTGGGCGTAACATTACTTCTCGCCAGCCAAAATTATTCAGTAAATGTCACTCTCGCCCGCCAATGTATAACATAAAAAGTAATCATTCAAATGCCAAAAACATGATGTATTAGGTCCCACAGGATACTTCTGTGGGAATTACATGGGATACTTCTGTAAAATGTATTCAATTAGATTTATAAATCCTGAAGATACGTTCGTTCGGTAGCGATCAAACCACATCTGTTGATCTATGTAGGTCGGTATGACGGTCCTTTTCATGACATTCTGCTGTTTTACAATTTTCTTTGTTCGTGACCAATAAGCCTCAACATGATTCGCGGTGCAGTGGGTAACTAAGCGCTCATACATCACAAACAGATGCAGCGGCAGCGGGCGAGCAGAGTGCTCATACACCACACACAGACGCCGTAACAGAGGACTCATACATCACAAACAGATGCAGCGGCGGCGTGCGAGTAATTATTCAGTGGCACTTACTGAATAATTTTGGCGGGCGAGAAGTCATGTTGTGCTTGAAATTATCGTTTTACTGACGTTGGATGACAATCTACAAATAAAAAATAACAAGAAACTCATGTACGAATTTAGGGAGAAAACGTCAGTAGCTCTCGCAGTTGCACCAAAGTATTAAACAGATGTTACAATGATATCTCAAGCGTTTCACTACTGCGCAGTATCTTACTTCCGATAATCAATATCAAAGGTGAGAAGGGCGAATACCACAGATCTACATGTACATTGGAGTCCGATCACTAAGTCATGAAGATTAGAGTCTGCGTTCGTGACACTAACATGACACCAGCACGATCATGGTTCGTTAGAATAAGATTTTAACCTGCTCTAGCTAAAAACGAACTTTCTGGAACCCATGGCATTCCACAACGATAAAGGATAAATAAGCACCATACTTTTGTTGCACTTTCGTGGATAGATAGACTATGGACTCAATACAGTTTACCAATGCATAGCCGATCTACGCCCATCAACCGCCTGTTGTGTGGACCCTGTGTGGGAATAGAACGCACTCGCTATCCAGTACCCGAGCCTCAGCACCGCACCCCAAGATATCGCCGCTAACAGAGAACGTGTATATTACGGAGAGGGCTTGTCATAAACATGAGACCAAAATAGCTTCATAAAAAGTCTTATATTTGATCTGTTATGGCGACAGTACTATAGCCTAAACTCACTGATGCCGAGTGGAAACTTTTTCTACCAAATCGACCCACATCTTTTAGGACAATGCTGCGTTGAGAAGGAAAATTATCTCCAATAATTAAGACCAACCAAACGCCGGGCACTCCGCTGAAGAGAGAAGGTTTGACGGTCACCGTAGAATGGTAGCTTGATATAAACCTATCTACCGATTAACCTACCGATTAATTACCCTGCGGCCAGTGTCATTTTTCTGTACCAAGCCAGACGCATTCCAGTGCGTTCTCCTTAAGATTAGCTGCATGATTCCTGGTCGTCTTCCGTCGTCTACCGATTTCTATGCGGACGAGCAGAGGTTTCGACGCTCGATCTAAAAACACATTCCTAATTGCAAAATTTAAAAAGGTGTTCATTTGATCTAAGCAGCATTGTACAATTTTTAAAAAATTAAAGAAATAAGCCTTGCTGCTGTTTTACTTAAAATTCTATTTCTCTTAAGCTTTCGCCACAACCGGCCTTGTCAAAAGTATAAGTGGTTGGACATATTAACATAGCAAAATACAAAAATGTTTAAAAGTCAAAGAGATGGATAGAAAAGTCTAGGAAGGTACATAGTATCAAATAATTAAATTGTCCTGTCCACGGCACTCTTCGTGGGAATGAATGGTCGGCTTTCTTTGCTGAATTATTATACAGATTGTTTCATAAAAAATGGATCACCCTTAAACAGCGCCTTAACTTCAACTTTGTCTGACTCCGCCAAACTTGAACGAATTTCTCTGAAATGTGGAAGATATGTCAGTTGTGCTTACTAATATCATTGTTGGAAATTTCAAGCATGAATATTGAGTTGTTTTCCTGTTATAGATAAAAAAAGTAGTAGATAATTTGATCTTCATTTAGCAATGTTACACAAAATCATACCTCACTCTTATACAATTACATTTGTTTCCTTTGTTATGTAATATGTTGTTCTACAAGCCAAAAGCTATCAAGCAAAACAAAAATAAAGAAAATCGGTCAATCAGAGCCAGTATAGCACCATTATTCATCAACAATAATGTAACTGCTACATGTGATTAACTGGACTTCATGTTCCATAGCTTCCTGACTTAGTTGCGGTGGTGTTGGCAGCACTCCTGATTGCTTTCAGATAGAAATCTATCTCTTACCGTTGAAAACAATACAAAGCACAAATGAACAATAACGAGATCGCATTCACAAAAGGCAAAGTATCAGCCTTGCTAGAAAAAAGTACAGCAAGGAACCATGAATTTGTGAATTACGAATGAACATTGGCCAAATGACAGATCAAACTTTTGGTGATCGACTTGGATTTATGGATGATAATGCTACTTGGGAGTAGAGTCAACTTATGCAAGTCTCAATTAGGGCTTAGGACATTATCTTGGACAGCTCGTTCTCCTGATCTGAATCCCATAGAAAATGTATGGAGCATTCTAAAACGTAACGTTCGTCGTTCACTGCTACCTACAGATGGCGTATCACAACTTACGTCACTGTTAAAAAGAGAGTGGAGAAAGTTGGCTCAGTCAAAAATCAACGATATCATCGAATCAATGCCTAGACGAATTGGCAATGTCATTGACAATTAGGGTAGGGCCACAAAATATTAGCTTCTTAAGAACCGTTACTGTATCATAGCTTATCAGATTATATAAGGACATTTAAATATATTAGGGACATGAAATAACATGAAAAATGCTTTCTGTATCATACTTATGTTTTATTTAGTCAAATTTTGGGATGATCCACTTTTTATGAAACGGACTGTACTTTCAAGAAATCGGAGATTGATGGGATCTTTGTGATGTCCGATCACTCTTACGTTTGTTCTCCAGTTATTATTTTATTCTAATTGACAATGTATTAAATGTCTATGCACTGACGAACTTTGTTGTGTTAAATGTTCATGGTTTCGGATGTGAAGTTTTCGTATCGTACTGCCAATATAGATTTGATTGCAATTGAGGCATTTAATTTCATGCACTACATTTTGTCGGTTGCAAACACGTTGGTCATTGATAGGGCAGTCCTGTAGAGTACAAACGTTGGCATTGTTTTTGTTTTCATTTTGAAGGAAATTTCTCATTGTAAATGATTGATGGGCTATTCTGATGTTGAAGTTTTCTTTCTTGAATATGTTAATAATTTTGTTGTTCAATTTGTCGGATATGTACGGCAATTGGAGGTAATGTGTATTTTTGACTGCTTTCTTTTTCTGTTTTCGTTTGTGTTTCATCTGCTTTGTTGCGGTAAATTGTGAATACCCGTTTTTCTTCAAAATGTTTTTGAAATCCGAGTGATGTTTTTTCTTTGTTGATTTTGAGGAGCATCTTTCAGAAATCCGGTTGAATTCATTTGTTATGATATTTATTTTCTGATTAATTGGCAGAGCAAAGTCATTGTGGATACATATCGGTTTTCGCGCGGGTTTTCTGTAAAATTCAAAAATTGGTTTTTGCTTTTTCTCCATTTGTATTTTGAAATCCTGTAGAGATTTCACATCCGAAACCATGAACATTTAACACAACAAAGTTCGTCAGTGCATAGACATTTAATACATTGTCAATTAGAACAAAATAATAACTGGAGAACAAACGTAAGAGTGATCGGACATCACAAAGATCCCATCAATCTCCGATTTCTTGAAAGTATAATAATTCAGCAAAGAAAGCCGACCATTCATTCCCACGAAGAGAGCCGTGGACAGGACAATTTAATTATTTGATACTACGAGTATGTACCTTCCTAGACTTTTCTATCCATCTCTTTGACTTTTAAACATTTTTGTATTTTGCTATGTTAATATGTCCAACCACTTATACTTTTGACAAGGCCGGTAGTGGCGAAAGCTTAAGAGAAATAGAATTTTAAGTGAAACAGCAGCAAGGCTTATTTCTTTAATTTTTTAAAAAACATTCATAATTGGTTCATCAAAGGTGACAGTCACCGCAGTTTCTATGCCATGGCTTTTTATATCATTGACCGTAATTGCGATCGTACAGTAGATATCTTCGTGACAAGTTTTCCATTGTCTTTCACCAGGAATGTCTATGAACTATCTATGGTTCATAGACATCCCTTCCTTCACGTGAGAAATGACAGGTTATTACGCATTTCTGAAACTTTGTATTAGATACTTCAAACCGAATTTGCGCAAGCAACGTGAGCTGCCAATTGGTATTCATCTACCGTGGTGAAACCATCGCCATTTAAATATGCAGTTGTACTTCTCATTTCTCATCACTGATTTGCATTCTTTCTACTGGGTATGTTCCAGTAAGTTTGTTTTTTTGAAAAAGACCAATCTGCCGAAGATAAAGTTTATTAAACGTTCAGAAACGCATGGTTTAATAAACTTTATCTTCGGCAGATTGGTCTTTTTCAAAAAAACAAACTTACTGGATTATCCCAATGCGTCTGCAAAGCCACGCCTTATCTGCTTTGTCAACTGGGTATGTTCTGTTGAGAAGAACGGCGGAAGTCCTCCAGAGCAATAGAGATTATGAATTCGTCTAGATGCGCACTTACATCTATCAAGTGGACGTTAATGTTTCAAGTATATAAAGTAGATTGACGAATAAGCACAAGCGATAGAATTTTTCGATGTTGTCAATTGTCGAACAACAGTAATGTGATCGATTTTTCACTTTATTTTTCTTTTGGCAGTAGCTAATGTGTTTTGACTATAGTGTCGATTCAATTTATTGCTGTCCATCCACTTGGAATGAAGAGCTTTTAAGTCTGCTTGGATGTCACTGAAGCGATGAGTATTAGGAGTTTACATGCTGCAGTATTTATCCAATTTCAATAATCCTTTGATGGCTATTGATTAAGCGGAAAAGCTGTCATTTCGATTCTCAGAAATTATCTTCCAAATGATGTTTGCATATCATTATTGGAGAATATCCATTTCGAGTATCTTGTGTCGCCAAGATTGATTCGAGAATCACGATCTGACTCATCTACAAGAAGAGAAAATAGCATTTTGCAAATATTTGATTAGAACGACTTTTCACTTCATGCCGTCATTGATACGAAGGTTGCCTCCACTTGATCCCCTCTATTAACTGAAGGCCCTCACACCAGAGCCGGGAAAGTGTGATTTTCAAAAAATCAAGAGTTTTACGGAAACATGATGTTCAAAACATCAAGTAATCTGATTTTGGGACAGGAATCAGGTTTACATGCAGCTGAACGATAGCCTACTATTAATTTTGACCTTATTTTTCCACACTGTAAATTCTAGGTAAAATCTGAGTATTTAGTTTAGGAAGTCTGAGGGGGGGGGCGAATCGGCCCCTCCCCAGGCTGAGACATTTAAAAAAAGCCGAGGTCAGATAGGGTTAATAGAATTTAGGTTTTAGTAATTACATCTTTTATCGTCGACTGCTTCCTTTTTACTGATGTTGAATTTTTTATTTTCCCAGTCAGGCCGACGAAATGCATAGTCCATAAACTTCTTATGTAGATTATCCTCGGCTTTAGTTTGCAAATGGTTATTAATGCATCGTTTTCTTACATAGTTAGTACTGCTCTTAAGGTAATTAGTTTTCAATCAAGGCGTCCATTATACGGGAGGTGCATTGCAGCGTTTAAATAGAAGACAGTCGCGCCCTTCGTTAAAGCAAATTTACTTTATTGTTTTAAGAACACACATACAGAGCCCACGCGTAACAAAAAAGTAAATTTTTCCTAACGATGGGAGTGACTGTCCATTCAATAGTTTTGACGTGTTGGGGAACAAAGCTATCCTTGGATAGAGCTATTCCTGAATGTTGTGATTTCTGGTACCAAGTATAATTTATTTCTTCGTTACTTATGTAGACACTTATGTCTAGGAAATTGAGGATTTTATTTTCGGGTACCTCTAGAGTGAACTAAATGAATGTGTTTGGTGAGTTGAAAATATATAGTATCATAGAGTAGTTACATTAGGTTGAGTAGCAACTCAGCATTTATTAAATCCCCAATGTGTATACAGTTACGATTTTATTAAATGAAGTCGAGGTGAACACAATTATGTAATGTGAGATATGAGGTATATTATCGAGGTATATCATTGACATCGCATATCATGAAATTATTCAGTCTTACAATATTATTGCGTATGAAGACTATGTCGAGAACATTTTGAAAGATGAACCAGCTGGATTTCGGAAAGACAGAAGCTGCTGCGATCAAATTTTCCTGATGCGACATACTACAACAATCTTCGGAATTCCGAGTTCCATTACTACTGGCTTTCATTGAATACAAAAAGGCGTTATGTTAATATCGTTCGAATACTTCATGATAGAAGCAAGTGTCGTGTGAATGTGGATGATCAACTGTCTGACTCATTCGAAGTCAATACCGGTGTACTACAGGGCAATGTCCTTTCACCACTCTTTGTTTTGTTGATGACCTACTTGCTCTCGGCTGCTGTGCAGGATGAAGATGGAATAAACTGGAGTACGTGGACACGAACATTCTCACCTTAAATGGAAAAGATATAAAGGAATCTGCATCCTTCAAATACCTGGCAACCATACTATCCAGCAGAGGCTCATTAGAAGAGATGAATTTGCAGCCGCCTAAAGCGAGGACATCAGACAATGGTAAGGTTGAAGAGTATCTGGAATTCGAAGAGACTCTCCATTCACATTAAATTAAAGAATGTATAAGAGCCTTTTTCGTCCTGTCTTACTTTATGGCCACGAATCATGGTACAACAACGACGCCATCTCCCGGAAATTTCTCGTCTTCGAGAACAAGGCTTTGCGCAGAATTCTCAGTGTTAGATGTCAAGACAGAATCCGCAACGACGTCATCCATGAAGCAACAAAAATGCCCTGCATCGATGAACTTGTTATGAAGAGCCGGTGGAGACTTTTGGCCACATGTTACGGAGGAATGTCCGGTACATCAAGGAGGCTATCCAATGGACACCGACTGGGACGCGCCGACGAGGAAGACCGCGACCGACATGGGCGAGAACGATGAAGGAGGCTGGAGACTGTTGGCAACAACTGGAGGAAGTAGCAATGGATCGCGATGAGTGGAGAAGACTGACGAGGGCCCTTACCGTCGAACGACGTTGGAGGCGGTAACAGGTAACAGCATGTATTTGCGCTTGATAATAAACTTACTATCAAATTGATTTTATTGAGTTATCAAGTCTTAGGATTTACAGAATTCGTCGTACCGGTAGACTTCATACATGAGTTTTTTTGACAGTTATAGGTTTATGTAGGTTTTAATTTAAGATGAGTATGGATATTCATACTTGACTCGGATATAAGTGGGATCCATTTACGCCAGATCAACTTCGAATGGCTACCTTTTTATCATGCGGATTGCGTGAAAATTAATTTAGAATAAAAATGAGTTTTGGGTGTAGTTTATAGAATTTATTTAGGGTTGGTTTAGGATTAATTTTCGGTTGGTTCATGGTTCGATTTTAGAGTTTGTCTTAGTAGCCTATGTCTCATAGATAGTTTTTAGTGTGATTGCTGTATAAGGTGGATTCGTGATAAGCCTGATAGGCCTGCACAACAGTCAACGTACAAAACTCATTAAAGCTCTGCCGACAAAATTGTGAGCGATTTTTTAAAATAATGCGAGGATAAGAATCAATAAAGACTTGAATTTAAATGTGCTTGATGAGACGTCTTCTTTCATTAAAGGTCTGCCTCTCAAAAACAGACGCGGAAGACATGTACATGCACATGTAGGCCTAACGGACACACAAAAGAAATATACAGTCATAAATACTACACTGTAAACTCTAGGGCACGAAATTTCGCTTGAATTAGGCACGAAATTTAGGCATCAATTCTAACCAACACAAGGCACGAGTAGGCACGAAGTTCATAGTGCCGAGTTCGTGCCCATTAATTTTTCCTTCGATTTCATTGGATAAACAAACATTTGGTTTGGTGCTTCGAGGCACTAGAAAGGCATTAACTAGGCGCTAACTGACACGAAATTTCGGTTTAGTGCCTAAGTTAGTGCCCTACAGTTTACAGTGCAGGGTAGGGCTCTTAGTCCTTCCACACACATTTGTTTGTTATTTTTGAAAAACTTTATGTGATTTTTGTGTTTTCTTACGTTTACAACAAAGGTCTGTCGCAGTACATTGAATATCTAAAGAGTTCTATTTAGTTCCTTCATACCCAATTCAATTTAAAGTTGAACAAAGTTAAAATTAAATTGATTCAATGTGTTGCTAATGGCATTCTGAAATAGATCAACGAATTTCGAAATCATTTTGATTTCGACTTATTAAAAGAACATGAAGACACGAAAATATCTTATGAAATCGCGCTAGATTTTCTCGTGGCATGTCATCTGGTGCATTGATCACATTGCATTCATATCTCATACCATAGACATCGAATATAATAGGTTATTTAGAATTCAAATGTCATGCTGATTTATAACCATCTTCACTAGTCCATGCCGACCATAGAAATAGATTGTTTATCTGAAGTTGACTAGAATGGAAATTGACTCAAGCTCACATTCGGGGGAATTAAGTTGTGGCATGCAGAGCCAATGAAAAGCTCAGAATTGCACATGTGACTGATTCTAACACAATGATTTAGCCGTTGATAATTGTATCTAAGTGAAAATGCGTGCATTTTTTGCTCAACTATTGTGTATTGCACAAGGATTTACTTCCATTCTAGAGGTTTTATCATTATCAATTTCTATGACGCCGACGGTAAGAAAGCTCTTCTCTACCGATTCTTCAGTCGATTCCTGGGTCAGGCCAACGCGGTCGGAAAATCAAGGGTGGACTGAAACATAGCGGTGCGACAATGCGAAAAAATTGATTCTTGGAGCTTGTTATGCCGCTGAACAATTTTCGGTCCATGTCTACCTGTCAGACCAAGGTAGCCCGAAATATCTAAAACCTTTCTGGGGCACACTGGGCATACGATATCATTTTCATTTATAGGTAACCCAAACCTCATCTTCAAAAGACATTGGAACTCATTTGGTTCGAGCTTTTGTTCGAAACCAGGGCTTGACGTGACTGTAAGCCAATCCGAAACTCGAGGATCGGATATCGCAATATATCGAGTTCGCTCAACAGTTGAGGGCAGATCCTGCATAAATTTGCATGATTCTTCTTCATCGATGCACTCAGATAAGACACGTCGCCTGCAGCATTTACTTCGAGGAGTTTCCTTCGACACAGAAGACGTTGGATTGACTCTTGAATTGAAATCTTCCATAGCTTCTGACATTCGAATGTCTCTGGAATCAGTACTTGCGACTGAAGAAATATATGCTGCTAACGCATGTTGCTCTAGTCATCGAAGCGCAAGACCGCCAAATTTTAGTGGCAATTGTGCTTGACGACGATGAACTCTCAAGCAATGAAGGCTCTGCACAAGAACTTTAGAGATATAGTATATTCAAAATGGCGGTACCATAAAATGGAACCAACTATATTGTGACAATCAGCAAGTTCAACATCTGGGGTACAAATTTGTATGCACATTGGAGTCTTTTTAACCGCTGTACTCTTTGATTCCTTCTGATTCACGACTAATTTCATACTATTCGCCCATGATATTGCATTATTTTACTCTTCCAAAACATGCTCATTATAGCCAGTTTTATAAAATGGGATACAGATGGTGACATCATCAACATATTTTACAATATCAGTCATTTCATGAACAGGTTGCAAATTTCCTGTCGCAACATTAAAAAGCATGAGTCCTAATATTGAACCCTACGAAACACCAGATGCTACAGAGATGGGTTTACCTACAATAGAATGTAAGCGCACACTCTGAGATCTATGTGAAAAATAGATATGATTGCGCAAACTTTACAAAGTAGTCAGGGAAGTTAGTCGTTACTAGTCATTGCAAAATACTCTCACGGTCAATCTTATCATAATCTTTCGCCAAGTCGAAGAAAGCATTTGAGCTTCAGCAACATCTTCCAGGTCAAGCTGGTTGATAATATCATCATGTAATACAATCATAGCAGTGGTTGTCGATGCCCAACGTTTACTACCATGCTGACTTTCTCTAGTTTCTCTCTTACCATAATTGACTTCAGAATCTTAGCTAGGACAGGTAGAAGAGAGGGTCTCAGGACAGGGTCTCAGATCGGCAATATATGCCTTTGAGACTTAAGGAACTGGAGCAATGTGGACATGTTTCCAAGTATATGGCAAATAACCCTCCAGTATCTGTTAGAGGGAGGGATAATTCACGTCTTTGTACAGCACTGCAGGAAACAAATCAGAACCAGCTGCTTTGTCAATACTTAGCATTTTCAAGCGCTCTTCCACTTCGTCGATAGCAACAGACATGTCCGAATCATTCTGCAAATTCGCATCATTCAGATTAATTGTGTTACTTTTCTCCAAGAGTGAGGCCAATGAATCGTTTATGGCTTCAACAGCTTCTTCCAAGTCAGAGAACTCAGATGATAATACTTTCAAAGAATCATTTTTTCTTCCTGTCACACTGTTCGTCACACCCCATAAGTTCTTGGCAGATAAATTCGCCTTGCTTCCCCACCTCAACTTTGTTTCAATTCATTATATCATTACGCACTTTATCTTTAAGTTGATAATGCAGTACATAATCACCAGCTCTAAAGGCTCCATGGCTGATTGATCATTCATCCAGGGTTTGTCGTTGTCCTACAGTATCACAGTTTTCATTGAAACACTTACAGAAAGACACAAGAATATTATAATATTATAAAGATTTTAATTTCTTCCTCAATTGTATACGACATATCATAAAACTCACACCAATTAGCATGCCTCACAGCCTGTACAAATGACAGAATTGGGATAAACCATAAGCAATTTTAGGTTGTTTGGAACATTCATTATTTGACATTTCTACACTAAAATTGTCGAAACAAGCGATCGTGTTATGGTCAGAGGAGCCAATAGGTGCTCCTATTTTACAATTGAAAAAGAGACCAACCTCTTAGCAGCAAGAACATATCGTTCAGGATTATATTACCACGTGTTGGCTGACTCACCAATGTGGACAAACCTAATACATTGCAAAAAACACGTCTCAGCTGGTGTAAAATTGTCCGCTAGCGAGTCGTCTCAAGGTGTGACTTTTGAGACGAGTTAGGACAAGTTTATGTGACCAGATAGGACGAGATATCAATTTATGCTAATATTGATGCATCCAAGCATAGCGCTCTTCCAAGTTCTCTGGAGCGAGCCCTACAGCCGAGAGAATGATGAAGTCGAATTACCTGACGCATTCAGGCGCATCTAATCCTATATTTAGCTACAGCCGATTATAACTTAGTTACAGGCGCGAAGCGTCTAAATATGTAAGTGATCAAGATTTTGATCAAATTTCAATATTCCAAAAATTTCACATTATAACATCTAACTGATGCATGAATATAGTATACATTATATCATGACATTTACATATTATACGAATATTCACATGTAATAGCTATAATGTGGAAAAAAGAAGGCAACAATGAAGATATATTATCTTTCAAATGACACCCTTAATCGCGGCGTGTAGCGCCACACCATTCCCTCACGAAACTTTTTCATGAGAACTCATGAAATTTAATGCGGATTCATGAGATTTTTATGAGAGCTTATGAGATTATTGTGAGTCTCATGACATTCTCACAAGAAAATCTTTAACTCATGATGTTCTCATGATGCTTTGATCGCGTTCATAGGAAAATCATGAGCATTTATGAGGTCTTCGTGAAAATTAGCTTAAAGGTAGTAAGTTATGCATGCTAGCCGGGAAATGAAATAACCATAAGAAAGCTTATTCTATCGATCAAGATCTTCAAGGTTAGTCTATAAAAGACAAAAATAAAAATATATAGGATGTATCATGGCGATGTGCAACAGCATTTTCGAAATGATGCATCTATAATTTGACTTTACAATTATCATTACTATGCAAGATGTTGAAAATAGACGTATATACAGTCACAGTTAAACGTAAGATCATTATAAATAGTGGTCTACTTTTGCGAATACAGAAATAGCATTGTGAACATGGCGTGGCAATGCATTGGGGCAATGTGACTAGGCCAAGAAAGCTTCAATAACTATATGCAAGAAAAATAAATTCAGAAGTTTGAAAAAGCAACTGTTGATTAATTAATGAGATTTTCATGCGAAAACGCACCAAATCCTCATTAAATTTCATGAGATATATATGAGCAAAAATCTCATAAAAAATCATGAGGAATTTTCGTGAGGGTTAAGGCTGATCATGAAAGTTAATTAATATAATATTTATTGCTACTGAACCTAAAGGTCTATTATATCAAAAATCCAAGATTTTGATCAAGACTCAAATCTGTGATCATTTTCTACATAGCCTATGCAACTCAAGACATTGAAGCATGTCAAGCTTGAGATATCTACGAGTCCAAATTGCGAACCATAGGAATCACCTCAATGCCATTTTCACAGGGAATGCGGAGATGGACGGTGAGATGCTCCTACCTCATTGTTATTGAGTAATAAGGGTTGTCAGCCGATATTTCACATGTCATTTTTCTATGAAAGTCGTTTACATATCTCCAATTCCAAATTAGACGACGGCCTTAATTGCATGATTCGCTCCGAGAATCCTCGTAGCTGACTAATGTTCCTCCTTGCACTATATAGTAGTATGCACTATTACATATTACATTACTCATTGCACTATAGTAGTATGACAATTACTTTCTATACTTCAATGTTCTGAGCTGCTCGGGCTATGTAGAAAATTATCATAGATTTGAGTCTTTTGCAGATCAAAATGTTGGATATTTGATGTCATAGATTTTAGGCTCAGTAACAATGCATTACCTTTCAAATGATCATTCTAAACCGCCTGGCGCTACGCACCGACGATTTAGGCTGTCATTTGAAAGGTAATATATCTTCAATGGTATTGAATAGCAAATTAGACGGCATTAATCATGCAATTAAGACCGTCTAATTTGCAAATGGAGATATATAAACGACTTTCATAGAAAATGACAGGTGAAATATCGGCGGACAACTCTACTTACTCAGTAACAATGAAGTTCATGCTTTCTAAAGAGTGCACAAACTTCAACGACCGCAATAAACAGTCTTTATTTTTCACCGTGCGTATAATGTAGATATCGTATTGCTTTACTTTACCTGTAAAGCAGATTACTGCACGAGCGTGCAGTGATATTTTCATTATTGCACTGGTTGAAATATAGATTTCTATATAGATATATGCGATTGAATTATATAAAATCCGCTTATTATTTCACCATAGAATTAGATTAGTCATAATGGTCATGATATCGGTGAAAAATAAAATTACCTACACAACTCGTGCAAAGATATCCATCTTTTGCTTTCTCCTCGATCAACATTTTATGCCCTCGTCCTTCGGGCTCGTGCATAGATATGTTGACCTCGAAGAAAGCAATAAAGATGGACATTTTGCATTAGTTGCGTAAATAACTATTGTATCTGATTTGGCTATGTTAAAAGGCTCTTTATTATGAAATTCAAGTAATAGAAATCTATGAAATACTATGTATCTACCTATATCCTTTTCGAAACTGGGCTGAAATATATTTCTGCCCAGTTGTAAAACTTTCTGCCCGATAATGAAAACCAGGTAGGTTAACAATTATATAATTAATATACGCAGTAAGCATATGAAAGATCAAATAAATCAAACATCATAAAAACATCACAAGTCAATTTCAAGTAAACCCCACGAAGTATGTAGTCGCGCTTTTTTCTGATGAGTGCCGGTACGGGAATCTTCAGGAATTTGGCTTTGAACTGTTTCATTTACAGTTAGAGACATGTTGCACTCGTTTGATATATGAAATATTTTCTTTTCATTTGTGCAGTCATTGACAATTTTTCTGAAAGTTTGGCTGACAAATTTCTAAAATCTGAATCACGCCTTTTTCGATCGTATCTTTCAACAGATGAAGTATTTTTGTGCCCGGTTACCAACATAATGTCCTTAACAGGGAAATTCTTCTCTCTCATGATTGTCACCACTGTGACTCGTATGCAATGATTGATATAAATTTTACTCAAATTCAACTTTTCTGAGAGATTTTTCATGAAATCTGAGAGAATCCTTTTTCCTACTGGAACTTTTGACAGACCATTTTTTGTACATTTCAGAAAAAGAGGCGTATTTTCGTCTGCGTCACTAGGAAAGCGTCACTCGAAGCGAGGCTTTGACATTTTTTGAGGCCATTGGGACATCTATCACTGCATATTGAGCTCCAGAGCTGTCAGATTTTATTACAATGGTGGAGCATTTCATATTCCGCAGATTCTCTCTACCACGTAATCCAAAATAATAAATTGTGTTGAATAGAACTTCATCCTGCAACACTTGTGTGGAAGTTCTAGTAAAATAATTGAGAACCTTTTGGAAATCATCTTCATTGATTGCATCATATTCTTTTCCTTTTTGTTGACTGCTATTGAGGAATTTGCCGACCATGGATCTCAAAACTCCATTAGCACGCTTGAAGTCATCACCACGAATTATATTGATAGTTCTGTTCACGTCTGGCGACGTCAAATGTCTCTGTATTGAAGCACGTATACAAATTAAGCTGCTGGGACTGTAGAATGTTCCGGTTTTTGTTTTCAGAGAAGAGTAAAATAAACGAAGATAGTCATTTAAAGTCTCATTTGGCAGGTTTTCGAAATTTGCTGTCAGCTTCTGTGTTTCTAAGAAGCCTCGAAATTTTGCAATGTGGTTCTTAGTCTGAGTCAATTCCTGTCGGGATGCTACACTTCTCCAAATCGCTTAAAAATTGTAACTGGTCTGAATTTAATTCAATTGCATCTTCCTCGGAGTCTTCGTCATAAAAAGTTTTGCGCATCGATTTGTAGGCAACTTGTTCAAATTGTTCTGTTGATAGTCCAGAGACAATTCCTCAAGGGACATTATCAAAATTAATAAGATTGATAGGAGCTTTTCACTCATAATGTCTATGTGTAATTCAAGAATGGCAGAGTATTGCATACAATATCGTAATTTTCTTTGAAATTCAAACTTGCCTAGATGCTATGAATTACATTATGGATCTTAATCATAGAAGTAGATGATAATACACTATAGAATGGTTTACTCCAATTTAGATTTCCATGATAGATGCTATCAAAGATCTAGATATTGACCATAGGGCAGATACAATAGCATTATTAGCTGTGTTAGTCGGGCAGAAATATCATGGACCCTCGGCCGCTTACGCGGCCTCGTCTCCATGATATTTCTGCCCTCCTAACACAGCTAATAATGCTATATTCCTGCACTTCTTCATTGGAATAAATTAACACATAGAAAGTTTTTCATCCTCTAAAACGGTAAATTCTACATGGAAATCTCAAGAAATACCGCTGATATCTACAATTCCATAACAAATAGAGGTACATTTTTGACAGCTATGAAATTCTGATGGTCATAGATTCTGACGATCCTGTGAAAAATAAAAGCAAAGAGACTACAGATTCCAATGCTGGGATCTCAGGGTCTAAGTCCAGAGAATGAGTTATGAATTGGCACTTATAGCAAGAATTAGGCCTCAAGTTGACACTCTAGACATGTAGCAATGTGAGTGTCTTCTCTTTCAGACCCATGCATTAGAAGTTCAGGAGGGAGTGAGAGATCGGAATATCGAAGTCTTTCAAGGCCCAGAGTTTGTAGGCTTAACCCATTAAACGCGGCTGTGATTTCTTTGCATATTTAGAATTATATCACTAAACATAACTTTAAACATCACAAAACATGAATATTTTCACATGTAGAATGGATACGAGTCATTTCGGATCGTATTCGAAGGTGGCATATATATATATATATATATATATATATATATATATATATATATATATATATAATGAAATTAAATCACACATAGAAAGTAAAAGGAAAAACCAACAAATGTTCAGATAGAGCCCGACCGGTTTCTATCCAGGCAGAAACCGGTCGGGCTCTATCTGAACATTTGTTGGTTTTTCCTTTTACTTTATATGCCATCGCGTCCTACCACTCCCAGAAAGTAGTAAATTTTGGTTGTGACAATACAGGGAAAAAAATTGAAGCACTGAATTTTATAAAACTGCAATAAGAAAAATTTGTCTGGTGCGAACATCTTGCTTGTGCATTTCAAATTTCATTTTATACATCCGTTATTCATATCAACTGCCTTGATGTATTATTCAGTTACATGTAGGCTACATGTAAATCATATTCAGATAAGAGCAATGTATAATTTACAATTTTTGCTTGCAGTTTTACTCAAAAAATAATTTGTGTTATTGTTGCATGATATTAAAGAGATCTCACAACAGTGTATAACAGCTTCTAAAACTCTCATGCAAATACACATGCTTTGCACACATGTACTTATATCAGTAGTTTTCTATTTAGTAGGCCTAGTTTGCTCTGTAAAACGACTATCTTGCTTATGTGTGTATGCTCAACAGTTCATGTCGTCATGAAATAAGTCACCAAATGTGGCATGCTTTCAAACACTTGTCGCACAATCCCACACCGCATTTGTAGCATTTCGTTCGTGAAAGATCTTGACCCAAAGCGCAGCAGCTGCTTAGGTGTACCAACAGTTTATAGGCCTATCATCGTTGCGCATTGCCACCGACAAATTCTGGCATCCAGCTTCTCCAATGCAATTATTTCTTATCATTTTTAGAGATTTCAATGGTCTTCCTCATCTAGACTATGATCGCTAACTTCAGTGGGTACCATGTGTTGCTATTCTGAGATAAAAGAGAATTATTGAAAATAGCTTTCGCATGCACTGTGTATTTTTCAAAATCATGCTTATCCTGCGTCACAAGAGACGAAAATAATCAAATGTTGTGTCTTCAAAAAATTAGCATGCTGGTTTACACTAGATGTAGAAAGTTAAAGTAAGAGCAACTACGAAGCTTCGTAAGCAAATAGTGATGCAAGTGTGGTCAGAGTGTGTCCATCGTTTTCAAACAATGGGTAGGCCTACTGTCAATCCTGATCTTACATTTCGTTAACCCTAGAACGGCCAAGGTGTGATCAATTGATCACCTTTGAAAAAAAGTTCAATTTTTTTTCAGAAGCATAAGTGTCTGAGAATTCTCATTTAGTGACTTTTACTTTATGGATATACACAATCGAATCATTAAATACTTTCTACAATATTCTCACACACACGCCGCACGCGCGCACACGTAAGCAAAGGCTGTCTGTCTCAAGATTCGGCCGATTTTTGTGTGCGACTGCTCGACTCTAATTGATCATAGAATTCATCTCATCATCAGTCACATTCCACGGACGGTTCACATCACGGTTATTCGACTCATGGGCGAGTTCGTCGGTCAGGAACAACTTGGAGCATCTCCAGTCACATCTACAGATGCCTCAGCCTGTGAGGTGTTTAGATATCTATTTATTTCATATCATTGGATCATTAGATCCATGTATTTGTCGAATTTGTACAACTTTCAAAAGAGCTAACCAGTAGAAATGTTATACAATGCATAAAATCTATTTTTGCAAGGTACCAGAGAAATTCATTACTGATAATGGTCCACAGTTCTCTAGCCATGATTTTGCTAATTTTGCGAAGGAATGGAAGTTTCGACACTCTACGTCAAGTCCAATTTACAGCCAATCCAACGGTAAGGCTGAAAACGCAGTAAAAACTCTAAAATTATTGTTTAAAAAGAATTTCGAAGCGAATCATGATGTATACTTAGGGCTACTTGATTGGAGAAACAAGCCATCGGAAGGCATTGGAACAAGTCCAGCACAAAGGTTATTTGGCAGACAAACTCGAACTCTCATTCCAACTAAGGCAAGTAACTACATGTACGAACATATAAATAATGAATGCAAAATAATGAATGCAAGAAAAGAATTATGGAAAGGAAAGCGAAACAAGCTAAATATTACAATAGGCAAGTGAAATCGTTGCAAGCTGTTAAACCAGGAGAAGTAATAAGAATGAGAACCTGGAACAAATACATGGACAAAAGGAATTTATTTGAGGAAGATTAACAGAAGATCATATGAAGTTCAAGTAGAAGGCAAGAAGTACAGACGAAACCGCCGACATCTTCTAAAGACAGATGAGTCTCCTCCAGAACCGTATACGGACTTTGATGCTGATTATGATGTACATCAGGAAAGGTCCAGTAGTGATAGTCCTTTACCAGTGTTACGACGTTCTAGGAGAATCAGGCGGAAACCTGACTTTTATGGGAATCCAATATCCCATTAATTTTTGCTCTTTATTTTTTTTATAAAAAAGAAAGGATGTGACGCGTTTAGATATCTATTTATTTCATATCATTGGATCATTAGATTATTCATGAACATTAGATCTCAATACTATGTTCTATGATTTGAATTGTTATCCATAACATGATTTGTACTTGAGTTGATCGAGTGGAATAAATGGAGGTGTAAAGACGCTCGTTTTGCCTAAATCCAGAATCAATACCAAGATCACTACACAGCCCAGTTGTCTACTCCAGTTCGGTGCGGCCTTTGCAAGGAGTCTGGAAGGCCGACGAAAAATTGCAACCTAACTAAGATTTGTTGCAATGATTGTCGTGAACCCGTCTGTGGTGCACATTCCAGCCCCCAGTGCTCGAAATGCAGTGGACAGTGAAACATTTTTTGTTGAAATTACTTTTTTAAATAAGAGAAACCATTTCGCATTGATTGGTTCCTTTTTACAGAGAAAAATAAATGGTGATCAATTGATCACACCTTGGCCGTTTTAGGGTGTACAGAGGCTTGGCCGTTCCAGGGTTGACTTCCTACAATAATTTGCACATGACTTGCATAATGCAAGATAATGGAAGAACCAAACAAACTGATAGCTCACAATTTTGCTGTTAAACAAGTGTCACTGCAGGGCATTCGACAGACATTTTCATCTTAGTAGATACATGTACAAATTAGGCCTACTTGATCATCGTCAAGGACATTTTCGTCCTCTTTTCCACTGTCTTTGTACTGTCTTCACCATCTCATAACGGGGGCTACATCAATATCATCCTCTCTATTGTTAACTAGATAATACAGTGCATGAATCGCTGAGGTATTTTTGTCTGAAAGAGATACTTTTTTCTGACATTCACAGTAGCAGATTACGTGATGGCATCTGTATATTCCAGTACGTGTTGCTGTATTGCCACTGAACTACGTCGAATTTGAATATCAGACTGGTGCACAGGGCTAGAAAATACGCGAAATGAAACATGCATGAACACGAAAAGATTATGAAAGCTCAAAATTAATTATTTTGATCAAGTTACCAAAACGAAGAATTTCTTCGCACCATTTTCAAAAACAATTTGAATTTCCCGCCAAATAGATGAAGTTGAAAAAGGTATTTCACATCACAAATATTAAACATCGTTCTAAGTTATGTTTTGTCAAAAAGAAATGATCCGAAAAACGAGTTTTCACGTTTAAAATGAAGCATAAATGGAGGTAAGTTACCTGGCAATTATATATATATATATATATATATATATATATATATATATATATATATATATATATATATATACAGGATGAACATAAAAGAATACCCCAACTTTAAAAATTTATTGTGACAAGACTTAGCAACGCACGAGGTTCGGTGAGGTGTCATATGAAAGACGACGTTCTGAAGTCTTTTTACTACCAAAGCTATGACTTAATTTCTTAAGTTTTCAACAAAATTTTGATGATTAATTTTTGGCTAAAAATGCATAATATTTATTATTCATTTTACCGACAACTCTGTTGTAACTTTTTAAGTGTAAGTCTACCTTATTTCCATCAGGTATTTAATTAAATAAAAGACGATTTTACGATACTAACCATTTGTATCATAGGCCCTACATAAACATCATAAATGCTCAATATGGCCGCCCTCAGCAGCACGAACAACGTCCATTCGATAATCAAACTCACGCCAGACGTTTTGCAACATTTCCGATGTCACAGATCGGATGGATGCTGTGATTTGAGATTTCAGTTTTTCTAAATTTGTCGGGAGTGGTGGCACATACACAGAATTCTTAATATACCCCCAAAGAAAAAAATCACAAGGTGACAAGTCTGGGCTTCGCGGTGGCCAAGGATGAAGGGCTTTATCTGTAGATGAATGACGTCCAATCCAACGTTGAGGATAATGATCATTCAAGTACTGTCGGAGTGATAGATGCCAGTGAGGCGGTGCCCCATCTTGCTGAAAAATAAAGTTTCCAGCATGTTCCTCTAATTGAGGCATCAACCAATGAACAAGCATCTCAAAGTACGAGGTAGCTGTTACAGTAGAGTCTTCAAAAAAGAAAGGACCAAAAATCGTAGATTGCGAGATAGCACAGAACACGTTGACTTTCGGCGAGTCTCGTACAAGTTCCACAGATTCGTGAGGATTCTCAGTTGACCATATACGTACTGTACGTTGTGCTTGTTCACCTTCCCTGTCACGTGGAATATAGCTTCATCTGAGAATGCGAGCTTCGAGATGAAAGAGACATCCAACTCAGTCTGTTCGAAGATGAAATTGCAAAACTCCACTCTCTGTTCTGTATCACCACTTGTTAAAGCTTGTAGGTGCTGTAATTTGTACGGTTTCATATTCAAATCCTTTCGCAAAACCTTCCACACCGTAGATTGAGGCATTTGCAGTTCAAGGCTGGCACGACGAGTTGACTTTCGTGGACTTCGTAGAAAAGCACCGCGAGTACGCTCCACGCTCTCCTCCATCACTCTAGGTCTACCTGGGCTCTTGCCTTTACACAGGCATCCAGTCTCTACGCATTGTCGGTACCAACATAGGATCTCTTTTCTATCAGGTAGGCTCACCCCAAACCAGGGCTGTGGAGCCGGAGCCGAGCCGGAGCCGGAGCCTTAAGGAGCCGATGGTTTTGGTCGGAGCCGGAGCCGGAGCCGATTTATCACAAAGGCTCCGGCTCCGGCTCTGATAGTTTGAGCTTTGATATAAATCTAGAATTTTGTAAGTTATTAATTGGCATCATAAAAAAATTAAAATCATTAAATCTATAAAAATTCTTCTTTTTCAAGTTTACCAATGATCTGTCCTCCACGATAACGATCTTCTTTCTTGCCGCCTTCTTTGTTATATATTTTATTAATTTTATACACCATTGTAATATTTTTTTATTTTTTTATTATTGCATATGTCCAAAGTTATTCTACAAAATTTTCCGTAATCCATTAATCCATTTGTTTGTTATATGCATAATTTTAGATGTAGTTAGATGATGTGGCCTTTTAGATGACAGAGTTATGTACACATTCACAACAAGTCGCCCCAGTCAAATATAGACACATTTCTTGCCTCTGTCTTTTGTCATAAACGGTTACTAATTAATTCTTGCGCATCGTCTTATCTAAATGGCGGTTGACTATGTAGGCTTGTCAACTGGCCTTGTGAACTTTGATTTAGATCTACTGTGTGCTGTTGGCCCTCCACAGTTCCTTAGATTGTAAACATTTTCATTGTTCAGTTTGAATCAATACTTTTTGTCAAACTTACAAACTTTCAATTTGACAAATCCATACTGGAGGATACCTTTACTTATACAGCCTCATCCACAGTAGCCGCCTATTTTTATTACCAATGAATTTCGTTTTAATTTTCATTCAAATGGTAAATCAATCACAATATATTCAAGCCGAAAAAAAATTCATTTCAAATATTTCAATTTGGATGCACCGAGTTTGCGCACTTAACCACGTAGATTTTTACAAATCCAGTTTACAACACACACATCGCCATTACCAACAAACGATTTTTACAACAGCAGACGGTGTGCTTCACTAGAAAAAAAAGAAAAAATGGGGGACATCACTGGATGCTGCGATAACTGCAAACGAAAGGTGCGCTGAACAGTTGTTGTCGATTCAGATTTGCAGAATTGAATAACACAAAAGGCTTTTTGTTTCGCTATGATAAAAATGACTTATGGGTCTCGTAGAAAGTTTTAAATTAAGAGACGAGTCATTCGATCGCGATTGGTAACTAACTGACACAGATAAATTCATGGGAATCCCAGAGGGATAAATATAGATATTACTTAATGCAACATCCGTACCGGTGTAGGAGTCCCACACGATCTAAAATTAAACTCAAGAAAGACGATTATGTTAATCGATGGCCGACTGTGGTTTGAGAAAAGTAAATTTTACCTTAGCTGTGGTAGAACAAAGATGAACAAAGTGCAACTTCAGAACGTCGTCTTACAAATGACACCTCACCGAACCTCGTGCGTTGCTTAGTCTTGTCACAATAAATTTTTAAAGTTGGAGTATTCTTTTATGTTGACCCTGTATATATGCCAACGCGTTTAATGGGTTGAGATCTAACAACATTTACATGGTTTGACGCCTGGCTGAGCAGCTGAAATTGTCACCAATAGACATTCCATTCGAGATATTAAGCTAACTCAAAGAAAGCGAAAAGTTATATTTCATATGATAAGTAGTGCCGACAGAGGTCGACAGAAAATTGCGCATTCTTAAATAATTAGTTTACTAAAATATTTCATTTATCGTTTTTAGTTAGCATTCCAAAAGTTATCAATTGTAGAACTCCAATAGAAGACAAATAACTCTGATGTGACATACATTTATGTACGATTTAGATACACTAATTGCAAGAATGTTTTGAACACATTCAAATTCAACAGTTTCATTGTAATGATTGTATCTGACCCTCGCTATTTATTGAAAAAGAACTATCAAAGTATGAAATTGAAAACTAATGACTCAATAGCATACATTTGCAATGTATTAAGTTTATTATGATAAAAAGCAACTGCAAGAACGATAATGTCAATATCGGGTTGCTCCACTATTTTGTGTTATCACTTCTGTCACTCGTCTAGGCATAGTGTCTATAAGATTTTCAATAGACTGAGGCAGGTTATTCAATTCTTCGATTATCTTTTCCTCAAGTTGCTTGATGTCTTCACAGACTTCTTCCAATTAAGTCCAAACATGTTCAATGGGATTCAAATCCGGTGAACGGGATGGCCAATCCAAATGATTTGTTCCACGTGCTCTGTGGAATTCGATAACTTTTTTGCATCTATGTGGTGGTGCATTGTCGTCTTGAAATATAAAACTCTCAGGTAAGTTTTCAGATTCAAAAAGTCTTTGCTGTATGAAGTAGAATTCCTCTGTAGAATTCCTCTTTTTCAAGACGACTAGGGGATAGCGTCCGCCTTTCCAAATAGCGCCCCAAACATGAAGTGATCCACCATTTCCATGTTTTGCAGATTTCATCTTATATTGCAGGAATTTTTTGGGACTTCTTTCTCCATAACATTGTTCTTCGGTCATTCAGTCTTGTAAACCTGGATTCCTCTGTGAAAATAGTTCTATCCCAAGCCTTACCCCAGAGACATTTCTCATGCACCAAGATTCTTTTGACTTCTTGTGTGCCTTGGTTAGACCTATTGAGACATAAGGGCGACGCTTTCTGAAGCCGGCTCTTCTCAGTCGGTTGTAAACAGTTCCGACGAAAACCCTGACTCGCCACATGTGTAGCAATTGTTTGGTAGATGCAAAATTGTGCTTTACAGTCAATCGCAACAGCATTCTGTTGTTCCTGGTGGTCGTCTTTAATCTTCTTCCACTTGATCTTCCTGACAGAAATTTCTTATTGCGATGATTGGCTATCCAGTTGTGGACTGATCCCCGAGAAATCTTCAACATTCTTGCATTGTCAATCTTACTTTTCTTATCCATTGACAACCCAATAGCTAAACCTCGCATATAACTTCGCAGCTCAATAGTTTTCATTTCGAACACAGAATGACTTGTCAGATCAGTTATGACAAGAGCCCTTTATTATATACCAGTCTTAGATATCTGGACCTTCAGTTATTGATTCAACACGTAATGCGCTAAAGTGTCGGTATACTGTAGATATCTATTGTTTAATTGCCACAGAATTAGGTTGTTTAACTGTATCACTTTGCTAAAAGTGCAAACTGATTCAAAACAACGGCACATGCAGGAACTTATTACGTTTTTTCGTGCGCCTGCTAACTTTTTTAATAATGATCGGAGGGGCCAACATTATCGAGAAAACTTTCGCGCAATGATCTGAATTCCTCAAATCTGAAGTAATCGTGTCGGTGGGAGCACTTTGAAGGAATTCACAGAAATCCGCAAGCGACGCACGTCCACTTTTCCTATCTCTGCAAGGCATTAGAAAATTCTTTTGACCCACTTAGTAAGTTCCTGTATGTGCCATCGTTTTGAATCAGCTTGCACTTCTAGCAAAGTGATACGCTTAAAGACTCTAATTCTGTGGTTGCATGATTCAGTAATTTTTTCTTCTAAACAATTTTGATTGATCAAGCTGTTGACGTAACAACCAAATTGTTTTGTCTCAAAACAAAAGGAAGTTGAGTAAACAAGATACTAAAAAATATGTACATTTTATTATTGGTGGGACTCTAGTCTGCAATTATTCTTAAATTTCATGTTTTGCTTTTAAAACGTTGATTAGATAAGCCAGTATCCTTTATCTATTGAGATTTTTTTGACAAAACTGTTTACCTAGAGGGGATCTGTCGATGTTCACTGCGTTGCTGTATAACGCATTTACATCGCCAACGAGGCGTTCAAAGCCACGCCTTTGTTCTCTCTTTCTAGACTCCACCCAGTCATCAAATATTGGCCGTTTTAGCTAGGATTGCGCTATAAAATTTTGATGAGGAAGACAACTATTTAAAGCATTGATAGAGGTATTCTGATTGAAGAAAATTAAGAGATCAGATGTCTGTAATAAAGAAATCATCGATTGATCAAATTTCAATGAATGTGGGGGATATTGTCTCTTGAACATTTGATTGTGCATGATTTGCTTGACTATAAAGAAAGGGACTAAGTTGCAAGAGAAATACGTTCACTCCCGTACAGATATCACGCGAATCTGTCGCATTTTAAACAGAAAACTGAGATGGAGACAATAGTAGACAGGGCAGTTTAGTCCGCGAAGTTAATGTGAAATAAAGATTGCTGTTGGTATAAAAGGCTTAATCATTGGCGGATTTGGTCCAAAGACGCACTAGGTGACATTGCCACTCGTAATTCACGCGTAATTACGGAGCACCCAAAACATCCGTGGTTAAAGACATTCTATTCTTCTATGCGCGTACATGCGCACTACACTAAGAGTCAGAAATCACTTGATCTGATGCTGTTAAAACATGGGAAATGTTTATGAATACGCGCGGGCGAGTGTTTACAGTTTGCGAGTCGTCTACGGTTGTCTGCGTTGCCGCTTGAAACACGGATGAACCGCTTAGCATGTTATGCCTGCCCTGAGCATGAAATTGAGGTCCTATCACATTGTTTAGCCTCTGATTCATACAAACACATGAGACGGAAAGTCTATATAACAGGACTGCCGACAGATATTGCAGCAATGTCACGCATAGCCACGGATGTTTAGGGTCATGTGTAATTACGAGTAGTTTACGCGTGAATTGCGCGTAATTGAGCGCGGCATGTCACTTAGTGCGTCTTCCATTGTCGTTGATTTCATTTATTATTGCGAAGACGCTGTCTGATGCCGGACGCATACTTGAGCGTCAATTTCCAATCTAGATTGAAAATCAATCTCGATGAAAAATCAATCTACAGTCCGTTTCATAAAAAGTGGATCATCCTAAAATTTGACTAAATAAAACATAAATATGATACAGAAAGCATTTTTCATGTTATTTCATGTCCCTAATATATTTAAATGTCCTTATATAATCTGATCAGCTATGATACAGTAACGGTTCTTAAGAAGCTAATATTTTGTGGCCCTACCCTTATTGTCAATGACATTACCGATTCGTCCAGGCATTGATTCAATGATATCGTTGATTTTTGACTGATCTAACTTTCTCCACTCTCTTTTTAACAGTGACGTAAGTTGTGATGCGCCATCTGTAGGTAGCAGTGAACGACGAACGTTACGTTTTAGAATACTCCATGCATTTTCTATGGGATTCAGATCAGGAGAACGAGCTGGCCAAGATAATGTCCTAAGCCCTAATTGAGACTTGCATAAGTTGACTCTACTACTCCTATGACACGTAGCATTATCACCCATAAATAACCTAGCCGATGGATCACCAAGTTGATCTGTCATTTGGCCAATGTTCATTCGTAAAACATTCACATAGCGTTCAGAATTCATGGTTCCTTGCTGTATGTGAAGTCTTCTACGAATAGTGGACTTAGAAATAGACGAGTATAGTGCAGCCATCTCAGTTAACGAGAGACTTGGATCAACTTTAACAAATCTCAAAATTAGGCGGTCTCTACGTTTGGATGTTTTGCGTGGACGGCCAGAGCCCTCTTTACGACAGAGTCGAAAATCATCATTATGCCATCGATGCACATTTGTGGACATTTAGTCGCTTGCTTGTAGCTCGCAAAGAAAACCCTAGTTCTAGCAAGGCTGACACTTTGCCTTTTGTGAATGCGATCTCGTTATTGTTCATTTGTGCTTTGTATTGTTTTCAACCGGTAAGAGATAGATTTCTAGCTGAAAGCAATCAGGAGTGCTGCCAACACCACCGCAACGAAGTCAGGAAGCTATGGAACATGAAGTCCAGTTAATCACATGTAGCAGTTACAATATTGTTGATGAATAATGGTGCTATACTGGCTCTGATTGACCGATTTTCTTTATTTTTGTTTTGCTTGATAGCTTTTGGCTTGTAGAACAACATATTACATAACAAAGGAAACAAATGTAATTTTATAAGAGTGAGGTATGATTTTGTGTAACATTGCTAAATGAAGATCAAATTATCTACTACTTTTTTATCTATAACAGGAAAACAACTCAATATTCATGCTTGAAATTTCCAACAATGATATTAGTAAGCACAACTGACATATCTTCCAAATTTCAGAGAAATTCGTTCAAGTTTGGCGGAGTTAGACAAAGTTGAAGTTAAGGCGATGTTTAAGGGTGATCCATTTTTTATGAAACAATCTGTAGATTGAAATTGCATCTAGATTATGTTTTGACGCTAATTCAGTTGGCGTTCATACTTCAGTCATTTGTGTCTCGAGCGAGCGAGAGCATGTCGCTATTGTCCGAGAGAGATTTTGTAGAACTGGCTTTGTTATTTCGACTGCGTCGAAGAACACAGAGAAGATGTTCAGTGCATCCGGTGAATAGGAAACGCCTATTGTATGGGCATTATCATCGCTTAATACCGGAGTACCTCCAAACAGACCATGACAAATTTTTAAGTTTCTCACGAATGTCACCAGCAATGTTCAAGCATCTACTGGGATTAGTGACACCCTTGCTTCTCAAGAAGGCTACGGCTGCTTGTCCTGTTTCTCCGGGTGAGCGGCTAATGGCAACCATTCACTACCTCTCCAGTGGTGTTCCACAAAAGGAAATAGCACGAGATTTTCGACTGGGAGATTCCACCGTTTGTGCGACAATTTTTGCAAATTTTGAAGAAACCGCTGTCTGTGAATGTAGATAATGTTGTGCGAATAACGAAAGCTTGCACTGTCCTCCACAACTACTGCAAAGTTAGAACCATGAAAAATCAATACACTCCCCCTGGCTTTGCTGACAATTATGATGCCAATGGAATACTTGGCATACAGCAAAGCTCTCGGCATGAAACTGCATTTCCTCAAGATCAGTCGTTATCTTCGAATGCTCACAGTCGCGAGGCGGCAGTAACACGTGTTTACTTTGCTCACTACTTCCTCTCAGTACAGGGGAAAGTTGCGTGGCAAGATAATGCTATTTTACATCCCTTCGTGTCGTGATGTAGTTTAATGGATGCTATTGTAAATGCAACAATATATTTTTGCTTGTAGAAAGATTGAATGCTTTTGCTAACTTCACTTTTAAGAGACACTCTATGAATCATGCGCAATTTATTTGTCCGCAAATATTGATCCCAGGCTGATAGCCGCAAATTCACAAAAAAGTCGGAAATTCCAGAAGTAGAGATGTATATTCAAAAAGAAGACTAAACACTATCAAAATTCACTACTTCATTTAGGACGTCAGAGTTTGAAATCTTGGTAAAAACATCAGTTTGAACTACTGTGTCAGGTGTTGGCAGTTTCCCAAGCTCAGCATACACGAGTATTTCTTGCATTTTGGTTTTTGCGACATACTTTTGATATTTGTCCTCAATGCATGCCAAAGAAGACGCGATGTAATCTGCGAATGCCACATCACGGGGATCGCCCATCTGCCTATTTGAGATGCGATTAGCCGCGTTTATCAGAGCATCATCGAGGTGATTGCTTGAGCGGCTTCGTTTCTTCCTGAGAAGGCCATCAATTAGCAAGTCCTGACTTTGGGACATCTCAAGAGCTGTTTCGGCATCAGTAGTTATTTCGCTTATAATATGCTTACCTGCCTTCACATCACTGATGCCATCTATGTCAGGAGATGAAAAATTTTCAGTCGGCATCACTTGACTCTGATCATCCATTTCCTCGTCTTGCAGATTCGACATTGTGATTGAGCTCGTGCGCTTCCCAGCTGCACTAGTCAATTCTTTATATGACAAATACGGCTCCAACCACTTCATGTAGGGACAATGTGGCCACGACAAGCATGTGATTGTGATTTTTATATTCAATGAAGCACATAACCAATATACCTAATCATGCATATTTGACATTCCTGTGCTTCACATATCTGTATTTTCGTACTTTCTATTGTAATCGCAAGTTAGCTGAATTAAAACATGCACAGATTAAGTATTCAAATGTAATTCAAAAAAGTTGTAAGCGTTTGTGAACATTGCTAAATGTCTTCAAGACAGACTGAACGTCAATATTTTCCACCCTATCTTTCTCAAAAGTCAAAAGCACAAACTGGCTCGTCGAGACTGCGCCATGCTTCGTCGTTGTGGCCGATCAATGCGGGTAAATGCCGAAAACGACGCCTCACAGACAGCAGTGGAACAGACCATTGTTGACACCGCCGCAAATAAATCGTATGTGCACTGGAAGGCCTCTCTTTGATTATGCAAAACATCGAGAAGTGTGGAAGTAGGCCTCCCGTCGATTTTCTTCTTGAGATAGCGTCTCACCAAATCTGATTCGCCTTCATCTGGAATCGTAATTCCCAGTCGGCTGAGCGGGTCAATCGTAGTCTTGATTAAAGATTCGTCTCCGTCTGGTATAGTTCCCTACAGAAAATAAAAAAGCAACTACTCAATTTTCGGTAAACTATTACAGCACCATTAAGTTTAGAATTTAATCTTCGATAGTAAAGAATTAAAACACACAGCTTGCATATGAATTCTCCAGCTATGGACATTTGATGATGGATTTTGCTTTTTATATGATGATCTTATCACAAAATAGTTCGATTTGGTAAATGAAGTCTAGAAAATATTTCATAAAAGGAATCTAGATATGTCAATAGAGACAATGATTAGTCAATGACGATAACAAATAGGCCTAAAAGCAAGATTATTATTTGACTTTATGAAAATAGATGTTAATGCTATTTATATATTTATTATTTTTCACATGCAAAACCTGTTAACGACATTTTATTTTCCTATGTAGTGTTTGAGCAGAAGAGAAACTTACTTGCAAAGCCTTGTACAACCAATCCTTTTCTTCAAAGCGTCGATAAAGTTCTTGTGTGACAAGGTCGATGATTTCGAAGTACACTGCCTTGGTGTTTATGCTGTCTATAATAGATTGATGGCCACTGACAGCCGCAAGAACAACACTGTCTCTCAGAAGGGTACTTATTTTTCTCTTTGCGAGATGGATGGTCACTTTTTTGGTACTTTATGAAAGCATTACTTTCTGTCAATATATCACTGAATACTTCTTCACTTCTCATTTCATTTGAGTATTTTTTTGACCTTAATTAATTAATTCCAATGGCTTTTCATTGATCACATGACTGACTTTTTGTTGTGTCGATTGCATGCATCAAAATCCCCATGCGCTTCATAACAACACAGCAATGAACATGAAATTAGGTCGACAAATTTTTAATCGATCCGATGGCGTCGATGGGATCGATGCTCCAAATTCATTGACTTGATCTCTTTCTTAACGTTGAGACAATTTCTTTTTCTGCATGGTTGTCAATAAGACGTTTGTGGCATCGTGCTGTCCTGACGTGTCGTGTTAAGTAATGGCAATTTCGTTCCTTGTTTCACCCACATATCAACATTTGAATGATTTGAAATTTGAAAATTTGATGATTACACTGATCGAAGTAGTACCTCACTGCTGAGATAGTAGAAACTAGATCCACAATAACCAAATGAAGTCGGTGGTTGAAGCAATGTGCGTATGGTACCTCTTTTCCGGCTCTTCTCTGTATGATAGCTTGCACTCCTGCGAGTCTGCCAGTCATTGAACTGGCTCCATCATAGCATTGGGTAAGCAATCGCTCCATCGGAAGGTTGTACTTTGCCAAGCTCTCCAAAATAACGTCGGTCATCGATGAGGCATCCAGTTTCGCAGAAATAGGCATGCAGAGAAGGCATTCTTCCACTCTCCCATTCTTAACAAATCGAACTGAAATGGAGATATTTTCGATGTTGCTCTTGTCACGCGTTCCATCTGCTAAAAGTGTAAAAAACGGGACGTCAGCGTTTAGGCAGTCGGATGCTACTCCTCCTGCAACGACGTTTGCAAGAGTGTCAATTAAATCATTTTGAATTGTAGGAGATGTGTAGTTGGAATTGCGAGGAATTCCGGGCTCAATGTCAGCAAGCTTTTTATCCTTTCGAAGAGTGTATTTGAACATCTTGATAAATACACCACTGTCTGAATCATCACCCCTAAATGGCAATTCGTTAGTTGCCAAAAATTGTACTATCTCAATCAAGGACTGGACATAATATCTCCTCTTTTCTAGAATGTCGGAGTTCAGGAGGTAAGATATCGATGTTCTGCTGTCCTCTCTGTTTTTCTGCTCATTCCAAGCAATGGTTGAATTTCTGTGCGTCGTAGTTTCAGCATGCTGAACAAATCCCTTTCTTTTGTCTCCAAGAGCGGTTTTCCATGCTCTGTAACCTGCCTTGATGAAGACCGACTCAAATTCCTTTGAACTTCTGGTAGCGTATATCCTGCAGGGATGACAGTACGCTGCATCTCTTTCGACGGAATATTCCAGCCAAGGGAATTGGTCAAACCACTGTGATCGAAAGCAGCGGTTGTCCTTGTCTCTTTGATATGACTAAAGTCGAGGTTGCTTTAGTTCAGCGCCAAATATGTCTTTCGGTAATGAATGCAAAACACTAGGAATCGCAGGTGCAGATTGTGTAGGGATTTTAATTGCTGATGACTGCATCGCAGTTGTGGATGATTGGATCGCAGTTGCGGATGATTGGATCGCAGTTGTGGATGATTGGATCGCAGTTGTGGATGATTGGATCGCAGTTGTGGATGATTGGATCGCAGTTGTGGATGATTGGATCGCAGTTGCGGAGGTAGTAGGGGTATCAGCTGAAGATGTTGGCGTGAGTGAACTTCGAGGTTTTAGAAGCCATGATGTTAAAAGGATAGATTTTTTATGCACCTCATCTTTTGAATTGCGATGCGGCATTTCCGACTATTCAATTATCACCTCTGAATATAAAACAAAAGTCACCAGTTACGGGGGAACACAAGACAAAGATATTGTCAATAAAGACGCAAGCGTGTGCGTGTAATTCGAATTTGTTGAGCGCAGGCCGATGCATTGTCAGTAGAGTGACAAATTGCTTTCTTGATGCGAGATTGAAAAGTGGATTTGCCTTGTGTGCATGTATGCATTGTGTGAGAAAAAACCAATGATCATGGTGCAGTTATTTACTCTATTGATGCGAATGGCTTCGTCTGCATCGAGTGAATGACTCACTCAATGCCGAAGGAGTGATAACCTGATAAATCCACTGTCTTCATTCATCGTCTTACATTCCTCGATGCTACCATGTTGTGTTCACGTGAACTTAAATTTTAACTGACTGTCAACTCATTTCGTGTATAACTATTATTTTGTACCATGCCATACAAATATTGCGTTGGAGGTTGCAAAAGTGGGTAGAAGACCGATGGAACCGAAAAGGTGTCATTATTCAGTTTTCCATATCAGAACGAATGTAGTCAACGAAATAAATGGTTCCTATACAACGCGTTGATCTCAAAAGTGTTAATGAAGTAACTGACAGGATGAAAGTCTGTGCTAAACACTTTCTGTCAGATGACTTTGAATTTGAAACCGACAAAAAGAAGAAAATAAAATCTTACGTTACCGGATATCTCCGTTTATTTAATTGACAAACACTCCTTTGATTATGTCCCCGGAAAACTGCAGTCGGATCATATGAATGTGGATTTGGCGGTACTTCTATTCTTTCCTCTCCACAAATCATCTATTTCAAAATCAACAAATTTAGCCGAACTTAACTGCATTTTCTTTTAGGATAGGTTAGATCAGTCGTAGAGGTTAAGTTCACGAAATATCAGTCAAAAACTCCATTCACAATGCAATGGAATTATGCTATTAGGCTTTTCTTGTATGACCATTGCCATCAACTAAAAGTAGACACATGTGAACATTATTTAACAGGAGGGGCGAAATTTTTACCAGGGGGGAGGGGCGGCGCCCCCCTTGCCCCCCGCTGGCGACGGGCCTGATTGGTCATCTCTCGATTCATATGGAACTTCGAGGAGGGATCATACAAATGTTCATATTTCTTGATTTCATTTACAAATTCTTCTACATCAAACGGGTACTGCTTCGGAGGAACCATTTTCAACGATAGATGTGATAATGATAGTGATGACTGATGACGATAGATAAGTGATGCCTGCTAATATTACTGTGCGGTCAGCAATCGCTGTATTCGCTAGTTCATTCAACCAATCAGTAACAGCGTAGCTTTCACGCTCAAATAGGACACGATTCTATTCTCGCTGGAGCGTAGGTTTTCGCGTTAGATGCAAGCACGATTGAAGCCTGCTTCAATCCTGATTCAATCGAGATTGATTTTGCATCTAGACTGAAAAGCTACGCTAGAATCGCGATTGAATCTGAAGTATGAATCCAGCTTATGAGTCCGAGAAGTATTTTTTTAATATGATTAGTATATATGATCAAGCAAAATCATTGAAAATTCACTTAGCATGCATCTTGAAGCTGTACTGAAATTTCATTTCATCATTGACATGGTCTATTTCAATATTTCATTATCTTTATTGCCACTCTCCACATCAGGAGTGCGCAACCTTTTACATTTTTCGACCGCCATTTCGAAGGCCGAAACAATCACGGCTCAATTAATATGTGTGCAAACAACTAGGTCAATAGCCAATCCTTTTTATATTCCACCACTCAAATTAGCTTTCCCTGATGAATGACGCAATGAAAATGGCATAGAGGCCTACTTCGTAAAGAATGAGCTAGCAAGGTAACACGACCGACGGTCATTTTTGACTCGAAAAGATTTAAGCTTAACCCTTTCATGCATATTGTACTCTCTTGAGGACATTTTGAACCACATCTTTTGGTTGACCCCAAAGCGGCAAAAATTTGTAACCAAAAGAATACGCTTTGTAATCAATGCGCTTCCAATGGCACCTTCTTTCAAGTGCTAATAACACCCTTTGATGCGTAAATTATTTTCAAAAAAAAGTTTTTTATTAAGAATAAAGACTTGAAGATAACGCCCGCGAACAATTCGAGCACACTACAGCTGTCACTTTTGTTTCTTTTAGCTGATGACTCTAGCCATGAATGCACATGAATGTAACTTCCCTCAAATATTCTATTCATGAGTTATCGAACTGCATGAACGCCTTCATCGCGCTTGCGGACGCGCATTTTTCCAAGCAGCATGGGCATAAAGGTGTTCGACAGTTATAAGGTGACTAAGCTTAGTATGCCACTATAGTGACGATTGTTTTTCGATTGCCTTGAACTCCAGAAATATTTGCAATATACATGCACAATTTTCTTTTTCATTTACTTCTCATTGTCACGGCCGCACTTTGTCCCTGCTACGGCCGTAGGTTGCGCACCCCTGCTCCACATGAGTCAATTTCCATATTTTCGCAATTAGAGAAGCATGAATAAAAAAATTCAAGTACATACAAATCTTTATGGAACGATAATGCATGTTTTGTGGATAACTGTGTACAAGAAGTCAGTCGTCATGTGTAAATTTGAGAGAATAAGTCAAATATTTTCACTATACAACAATAGATATCGCACTCTAAGCTTCGTCGAGACTGAACGTCGAGACCTATTGCTCGACAGCTCGGTGGAGACGAATTGCACGGTTTCAGCACGCTGTCATACATTGGGCCCTAACAGAGCAGTAAGTTAGCGCATTCTTTCATAAAATGATTCAGCTTTGCAGTAAAAATATTTTTGGACAATAGCGGTGGACAAATACTATTGATAATAATTCGATTTCTATCACTTGAAAGAACAGGGTGATGGCTCATCAATTATAGAAATCTCAAAGTAAACACTATCTTATCGCTGTTTGTCAAAATATCTTTGTTTTACTCACAGAATTGGATTGTTTAATCGTGTCATTTTGCTAGAAGTGCAAACTGATTCAAACAGATGGCACATGCAGGAACTTAATAAGTGAACAAAAAGAAATTTTTAATACCTTACAGAGATAGGAAAAATAGTCGTGCGCCGCTTGCGGATTGCTCTGAATTCCTTCAAAATGCTCCGATCGCCACGGTTCTTTCAGATTCGAAGAATTCAGATCATTGCGCAAACGTTTTCTTGATAATGTTGGTCATTCCGATAATTATTAAAAATTCAGCAGGCGCATGAAAAAACGTTCACAAACTTCTCTGTAGAACTTGACATCGTTTGTGACTCTTTGTTTTGTGATCCGGTTGATAACAGTCACCGAAACTTCGCACAATTTGGCGTGTTTAATGTTGAACTGGCTGCTCATTGTTCGATTGCTATGGTATTATGTCAGCAGATTGTACCATTTCATTAACGTTACATGTTTAATGCTTCCATTCTAGTTAACCAGAAGACGAGACGACCTGTCTAATTCTGTGGGTCTACTTCTATGTCCTGAAATAAACGTTTGCATACAACGAATACATTGCATTCAACCACAGTGAGATGAGAAATTTCAACAGCCATATAGCGATAAATTCTTCGATAAAATTTATTGCACGATGAGTGTCATTTATCGTCCATCGGACAATAATACATGTTCTTCAATGAATGAAGTCCTAGGGTTAAGTATGCGTACTTAAGTATAATGTAGTCAAAACAAAAATCGTTCTGTCTCAAAATCACTCATTGCATTTGTGACATCAAGAACTACTCTGATCGTGTCATTAATGTCGTTGTCATGATCACTGTCACTGCTTTCCGTGCCATCGGTAGTATCAGGCTGTCTCCTCTATATAAAGCTGCTCTGTCATGAAAATATTGATATGTCCTATCATAAGGCCTCTTCATTTCCTATCAAATTTTGGCAAATGCATCGAGAAAGATGTTCGCTTGTGAATCGGCTTCTAATTTCTGAACTTCTGAAAGTTCATAATTGTATTATACTTCATAAAATTTTATATGGATTCGACAAAATTATTTTACGCGCCTGTCGCATTCTTCACGCGCACGTTTTGCGCGAGTAAAGCCTCTAAAAACACTGCAGTAGGTATAGTGTCGACTCAAAAAATGACAGCACACAGTGAAAATTTTTGCATCAAAATATTCAGTCTTTCGCGGAGGTTACGTTGCAGCGGCTTAAAAGCATTTTGCAGACTATTCCTGTGTTTGTATACTAGCGATTTGGCACCTCTATATAAGAAGGCCAGGGATGTGGAATCGGAGTCCCGGAGTCCTATCATTTTTGCTGGAGTCGGAGTCCAATCAAATGATAGGACTTCGGACTCCGGCTTATAACTAGACACGAAATCTAATACAAACAAATTATTTATCCTCGTGTATGGCTGTCACTGTCTTGATGTCAACTTTCTCCGTCAAACAAAAGTACAGAGACACTGCTGCATGCAAAGCTTGTAATTACTCGGTGATTTAGCAGAGAACACAGGTCTTCCTAGCCTTGATCACACCTACGCACCAAAGGTCACATCAGAGACAAACCTGAAATACTAGTTTGTTTGAGAATATCACCTCTTACCCTCACGCTTATCGTGATCGTGTGTGATATCTCCTCCAAAGTGCAGATTAAAATCGAAAGTGTACTCATATTTTTTGGAGAAGGATGGGTGATACTCCCGCTTGGTAGAGACTGAAGAAAAACCGTGTGAAGAACAAATCAACAAGATGGGAGGAGCCATGCATCCAACTTAAAGCGAAATTTGACAAACTTTCATGGAAAATGATTGATAATTGATACAGCAATGATCACTGAAGTTAGGCTCAGGAAAGCCAATGATGTATAGGTAAAAACTTTTTTCAAAAAGCTAGGCTATATATGCCTGCCACCCGGAGTCGGAGTCGGAGTCCTATCAACCCCCGCAGTAGGAGTCGGAGTCCTATCAACCCCTGGAGTAGGCGTCGGAGTCCTATCAACCCCCGCAGTAGGAGTCGGAGTCCTATCAACCCCCGCAGTAGGAGTCGGAGTCCTATCAACCCCTGGAGTAGGCGTCGGAGTCCTATCAACCCCCGCAGTAGGAGTCGGAGTCCTATCAACCCCTGGAGTAGGCGTCGGAGTCCTATCAACCCCTGGAGTAGGCGTCGGAGTCCCATCAACTCCCGGAGTAGGCGTCGGAGTCCTATCAACTCCCGGAGTAGGCGTCGGAGTCCTATCAACTCCCGGAGTAGGCGTCGGAGTCCTATCAACCCCCGGAGTAGGCGTCGGAGTCCTATCAACTCCCGGAGTAGGCGTCGGAGTCCTATCAACTCCCGGAGTAGGCGTCGGAGTCCTATCAACTCCCGGAGTAGGCGTCGGAGTCCTATCAACTCCCGGAGTAGGCGTCGGAGTCCTATCAACCCCTGGAGTAGGCGTCGGAGTCCTATCAACCCCTGGAGTAGGCGTCGGAGTCCTATCAACTCCCGGAGTAGGCGTCCGAGTCCTATCAACCCCCGGAGTAGGAGTCGCATCAAAATGATAGGACTCCGCATCCCTAAAGTAGGCCTATACTTTATAGCATGAAACTTATCAGATATCAAAAGGGATTAAAATTTACTAACAGGCATTTTAACTAAACTGCAATTAAGATGATTATCAGGGAATTTTTAAGAACCACATTATAATGCAAGTTTTTATGGAAAAGTTGAGATATCATCGTGCTTCTTGGCTGAAATTTTAAGTTCTTAATTCAATTTATATCGGCATGATTTTGCGGTTCTACAATTTAATGTTTCACTTCCTGAATCTCAATAGTCATGTGGACCCATTTACATATTTTAAAATTAATTTTAGACGCGGATCCAGCTTCTTGGTAAGGGGCATAATAAAACGACGCATATCAAATATCTTTGGAAAAGCCTATTTTCCTGTACTTTCTATAATGTACTTGTTATAAAGCTTATATTAAATGCCTTAAAATTAATATTATGAATTTCCATTGATACGGAAATATCAAATCAGAACATGATTTGTTCGCTTCGACAATTTTATTGAGTTGAATCAGCCAAACAAGATTGATTGGCAGAATAGTTTTCTTGGATGCTGTTTCACAAATCGTTCAATTAATTGTTCAGTCGAGAGACCGGACGCTTCCGGATAATACTTCTCCACCAGTTGGTGTTCTCGCCTTGGTTTATTAACACGTTTCAATGTTGTTAGGAAAACCAGATTACATAATATAGAAATGGAAGAACAAGTCCGTCTCTTTGTACTTTAATCAAATTGTATTGTCAAGATAAATAGACTACATAAATTTGTATGAATATAGGAAAAATAGAAATGCATTTAAAAATCCTTAAACTCCGAGTGGAGGTTGAACCCCATAAACCCACCCCATGAATAATGATCCCTGTCTTTGGTTATGATATTTTGTTCTTTCAGTGGCAGGTAGTTTGTGATTGATCACGCATAAGAAAATAATATTAAGGCTGATAATCTTAAAGCTAAACTATCGAATTGCTCTTTCAACAAACACTGCCTCTCCAAGGCTGTCATGACACGGAGGATTTGCAAAATGCTAATATTTATTCTGTATTGCTATCATGATCAGTCAATTTCGTGGTAATTTCTTGAAAACTACAAATACATGCTTATCTCACATTGAGAACTGGGTCTCAACTCGATTTCATTTAATAAAATCGAAGCTGTATAGATCATATAGAGTAGACATTTAAGAGAGAGTCGCTACTAAGCATTTATCAAATCCCCAATGTGTATACATTTTCGATTATATTAAATGAACTCGTGGGAGATACAGGTGGTATTGTCACCAAATGCGAGATATGCACAGTTTTGCAGAAATTACTACGGAATTCAGTGATCATGATAGCAAAGCAGAGGGAATGATGGTATTTTACAGATCCTCCGTGTA
The DNA here is from genome assembly GCA_907163375.1 of Prostheceraeus crozeri. Classification (NCBI taxonomy): domain Eukaryota; kingdom Metazoa; phylum Platyhelminthes; order Polycladida; family Euryleptidae; genus Prostheceraeus; species Prostheceraeus crozeri. The sequence goes on from CAJQUW010010399.1 coordinate 41,362, forward strand.
ATGACAGCCTTGGAGAGCTAATGCTTGTTAATTTAGCAATTCGATGACCTGCTATTGCTTTCATGCTGAACCTCAAGAGAATTTCCTTAAGCGTGATCATATCACAGGCAACCTGCCACTGGTAGTGCAAAATAACAGAATCAAAGACAATGATTTCAATTAACTTTGAAAGATGTAGACGGGTCCATATCACTTCAGATTCAAGAAATTGAACATAAATTTAGTGAATCATAAAATCATGCCGATGAAAATTGAATTAAAAAACATGAAATTTCAGCCAAGAAAGCACAATAAGATCTCAACTTTTTCATGAAGACTTCCATTATAATGCCATTCATTAGATTTCCTTGATCGGCGCCGTTCAGTTAGTGCGCGTCCTGATAGTGCGCGTCTTTGTTCTATAATTGTGTCGCATGATTGCGTAAGTAATGGAAGTAAGTCCTGCTACTGCGCGTGATGAGTGTTCACTTAGTGCGCGTAAAGACTGGGTCGCCTATAAGTTGCATTCAGATGTGCATCGCATGTTTCGACATGGAAGTCATCGAGAGCCGCAGAGGAAACCCATGTATTGCGAAGGACGGTCACATTTGGTGCAAGGACAAGAGCAACAAGAACGGCACCATAGCATTCCGTTGTGTAGTCAAGACCTGCTCCTCAAGAGGAGTTGCTGGCAAAGCGCTGGAGTACTTTCAAGAATCCAGTCAAGAACACAATCACCCAGCCGATCAATCCAAGATAGAAGTCATGAAGCGGAGGAACACCTTAAAGTCTGCTGTGCTGGAGCAGCCTACCGTTCCAATAAAGCGGCTATACAATGAAGTCTTCGCTGACGTTGAAGACGGCGACAGTATGGTCAATGTGCCTCCTCTTAACCCATTTAGCGCCAGTGTAACGTTTTCGTTACAGCACTTTTAAGCATCTGCTGTCTTCTCCAGCTTGCGACATATGATACAATATTTTGATTACCACACATTATTTATCACATATTTCCAGGTAAACAATCACCAATTCAAAATTTATCACTTTTTAGTGCTTATATTTTATCACGAAATTAGACAAAAAATGGGCTTAAAATCTGCTAATATACTGAAAGACTCAATGTATGAGCGTCCACATGTAATTTACTGTCAATGTCATTTGCGTGATCTCATTATCCATCAAATACCGAAAATAGCAATCAATACTTGCTCGGATATTCATTCATGACATGGCAAGTAATTTTTTTGAACCGTAACGTTTTAGTTACACTGGCGTAATATGATATACAAATGTTAAATACAGCAACAATATAAATGAAGTAAATGGTGGTGAATACTATCAATTTTCTTTAAAACTAATGTTTGTTGAATATTGAAAACGAACAATTTCATAGGAATGTTGCATTCTTAGTGTATTCTATGAGTCTGTAATGCCTGCTGCTATTTATAGTCTATGGCTTTCCCATCACAAAACCAACCAAAGTCCATTGCCGTAGTATTTTCCTCAACATTAGACTTAGTTAGCTCATGTACGGAAACGAAATCAAAGACAGATAGATCAAATCTCAAGCATTTTCTCTTATAGCTTAATCATAAACATTGCAGGGTGGTAGTTCGCCTGGGCATAGAATACAAAGATGTCCTCCGACTCGGGCAATTTCAATCCTTCTTTGGCTGTAGACGATGCGTCTCTCCCTACAAGGGCACGTCAGAGGCTCGAGATGGCCCAAACTGGCTTAAAATATCTATAAAGGCTTAGCTTGATTATATCAACCTGTGTAGCTATCTGAAGACAATACCCAAGCTTTTGCTAACTATGGATGAAGAAGTTACTGAAATATGCAATAGGCCTAATGCCGACGATCACGGTGTATGAATGTTGCCACAAAACCTCCATAATTAAATGCTTCATCAGAGTTTTGAGACGATGATGAGTTTATGTGTCTCAGAGGTAAGTATCTCAAACGATGTCGCAGAGGTTAGTGACATCGTAAGGCAGTGTGATATTGCAACGAAACATGATTTGAGTGATCATTTCAGTAAACAGAAAAAGCAGTCAATAAAATGGCAAATATCGGAAATTTCCATCTTCGCAGATAGGAAAAACATTCTCTGGATGCATTTCAAGGGAAGAATCTTTATGAGATGCTTGATACGCATGTACTATGGTCTTATCGACCTCAGTGGCAGAAACCAGTGACTACCCAGGACAAAAGAATTGTTTAGGCCTACATAATACTAAACAATCTCAAATGCGTTCATTTATTGATGTTCTTTATTTATGTGGACATTGCGAATGACCGAAGCGTCTCCAACTCTACAATGAATTTGGAGTCGATCCAGAAAGAGAATCAATTTCTCGACATGAATTTCGAAATATAAAAACTTGTTCTCATTTCAACGATAACGATTTCACAGCAAACAGCAACGACAAGTAACATATAGCAGGCCTTTGATTAAATTTGCTAATTCACAGTTTCGACAAATACCTCTGAAATATGATGGAGAGCTTTCATGCTGAAGCTATGACTCATTACTTCGGCAGGAATTGCTTGGAACAATTCATAAGCTGCATTTGAAAAAAAACATGCTTTTGTATATTTTGACATCATATGACGCCATCGTAACGAAATCGTCACGGCTTTAATTTCTAAGATAGGGTTATTGTAATGAACTGGTCATCATATATTATTCTTAATTATAACATTCTGAAATACTTGCCACCGTTTTTATAGAAAATTTGCCGATATTTACATAGGCGGCCTTAAATGGGTTAAAAGCATTCGCACGAGCCTATACATGGAAAGATCCAAAAGGATTCCAAAGTTGCCAGTGTCTGCTGCTGAAATTCAACTGATAGATGAGTGGCGAGAGACGAGAAGTGGTGCTGATTTCATTCTCTGTGACAGTGGTACCAATGAAGATCGAATCATTGCCTTTTTTGAGCTGGTGCGGAAACAAAAGAAAAGCAAAAGAATAAATACAAGAATGCAACAGAGAAGTTGAAGAATCTTCGACGGCTGCTTGATGGTAACGAGATCTTACCATCCGAGTTTTGTGGCAAGTACTCACAAAAGTAGTGTAGCATTTGATGCTTTTGTTTTTTATTCTTGTTTTTAAGATAAAAATCTACGAATAAATGCTCATCTATGAAAGCATTGTTTTTCCTAATTGGGATGTTTCTTGATAACCTCCTAGATAGTTGAGTCAAATTAAAGTAGAACTTATATTATAAAGAAACACGCGCACTAACACGACAACATTTGAGTATCTAAACACTGGCGCGTGCTAACAGGACGCGCACTAACAGAACGCGCAGTAACGGGACGCGCACTAGCCGGAATACACCCCTTGATCATCAGCATAATTTCGGCTTAGTTACGATGCTTGTTAGCAAATATCATTCCTTGTTTCATACAACTTATGAAGTTGCTTCATGTCGGTAGTATCTAAATTGTCAAACTTTGGCTTTTTAGAAACTGCTCAAATAATTTTTTGGACCGAGGGAACGCAATCTCCGCAAAAATCTGAATCTTTTCTTTTCATATAAAAATTTTCATTGTTTACAGTTACTTTTCTCAGTCGACACTCTGCCTACTATATACTTGCTCTATGGCGTACACATTGAGGATTTAATTAATACTGACTTGCTACTCTACCTAATATACGTGCTCTATGATTTCTATGATTATCAAAGAAAAGCAGCACTCAAATCCTTTGAGTGATGACGATTATTGTCAATTAAGTCCAAATTCAACCTTTTTAATAGTGTTTTTGCAAGACATTGTAAATTATATATTTCTCTGGTTATCCTTTCCCATAAGTAGTTTGGAAAGCTGTAGAAATCTACATGTGATTAAGACGAATACTATTATCATAGATATTTTTGTATTGCTTTCCGGATAATTCGCCATTTCGCTTAATTCGCCACATTTCTATTCCCCGAATAAGCTTCATATGTTGCACATTGTAAAACGAACGGATAATTCGCAACCTTTAATTCGTAATTCTTCACTTTTCCATCCCCAATTCGCACATTTTCATGCTAATCTCTACGCTGAATTCGTCAGCAAACCTGAGAATCGCACTTATTCCCATTTTAGCGCTATTACAAAATTCCTTCGTTAGCGGAAGTATCTAGAGTTTTGGTATAGACAAAGCATTCAACATTTGTATCAAAGCATTTGCTTGGAACGCGCAAAGATCATTTGTTAATCCAACGATTATATTAACATTGTGGTATAAAAGCCTTGATAATTGCAACAATTTGCTGATGGAGAAGACCATGAGACGACAATTTACTGATGGATCAATAGTAACGTAAAATTAAATTTCAGATATTGCTTTTGATAATTTAATTCAATAGGACCCGATTCATGGAAAATTTTGTGTGGAGCTTATGAAGATATAGACTACAAGGCCTGCGTCTATCATGACCGATCATGATCATTTGCCTAGCATTTACAGAAAGGGCCGTTTACCCGTCAATAGACATTATGGTTTTTTAATACCCGTCAATAGACATAAGGGTTTTTTTAATAGCCGTCAGTAGACATCAGCTGTAGAAATAATTTGCTTGATTTAACAGAAAAGAATCAATTGCGAATACATAATGCACACATACACGAGTTTTGAAGATACTGATTACGGAAATTTTATTTATACTGTTAATTCACCATTTTTTGTATGTCCCGAAGGGTAAAAATCCGGAAAACCCTGTGTATTGCATCATTAAATGACTGCATCGACAAAGTTCAAACTGAGAAATGGGTGTAACAACATGGCCATGCGGCATCTCTAAAAGACATATGTCCTGATTGTTGTTTCTACTCCTTCCCAATTTTCCTTACTTGCATTGAGCGCCGTAGAACAGAGATCCGTGGAAATATTTACAGATGCTTTACTTCTCTATAGTAATTGACTGTTTCCTTTGCTCAGATGTGAACTTTATTTTTGATATCACAGAGAGACGATATCGTGACAAACTGCAAGTCTTGCGTGTGTCTTCAATTGTAACTAAAGTATTTTCTCTCTCGATTTTGCATTATGAAAATGTTCTTGCTCTTGCTGTATTTGTTGGAAACGGTACATAACTCAATGAATGATTTCGGGTGCAGTTTCAATGCATTTGTGAGTCCATGTCACTTGAGAAGCGTCTTACCGTTTAAAGCACTGATATTCATTGATTTTTATTGCTTTTTTCTAAATTGTGAGTAGTCGGGCTTGAATGGATACTCATTGTATTCATCATCAATTCAGTTACGCAGCAGCTAGCACAGATCTAGGTCAATGTTGTTGATTCATAATTAATTTAATGAAACATGCATGCACAGAATTAGATCGTTTAAGCGCATCACTTAGCTAGAAGTGTGAACTGATTCAAAATGATGACACATGCAGGAACTTGCTAAGTGAACAAAAAGAGATTTCCAATGCCTTGCAGAAATAGGAAAAATAGTCGTGCGTCGCTTGTCGATTGCTGTAAATTCCTTCAAACGACACGATTCCTTCAGATGCGAAGAATTCAGATAAGTGCGCGAAAGTTTTCTCGATAATATTGGCCACTCTGATCATTATCAAAAAAGTTAGCAGGCGTACGAAATAACGTTCACAAACTTCTCTGTAGAACTTGACATCGAATGTGTCTCTTTGCTGTGTGATCCGATTGATAACATTCACTGAAACTTTGCACAGTTTGGCGTGTTTAATGTTGAACTGGCTGCTCATTGTTTGATTGCTATGGTATCATGGAATATTATAATAATTATAGGGTTTCATAAAATATTCGAGATCTGCAACTTGCAATTATGAAGCTGGATATAATCACTGTATTATTTATGTATTATGATATGGACTTGCTTCGTTTGTTTTGTGAGCATGTGTCAAAATTATGATAATACTCTGATTTACTGATTTTCGCATTTTCACTAGTAGACCTACATTTGTTTGTCAACAAAGGTCTTAACAACAATACTCTTAAGAGAATGACAGCTATTAAGTCAATAGAGGACATCAACACCCTTGATCCCCGACCGCACTCGTGTGTCCCAGTAATAGAAACCGAAGTCTGCGGTGGATGCGAGCTCGCACCTTCTTTACTAGTAGGCCACGCTGACGGTGCAAAAGGAATGCGAGGAAAGGCAGTAGTCATCTCCATGTGATATCGACAGCCTGTTGTACTATTATTATTGACATGCTGTTTCGCTACAACATGAATGCTGGTAGCATTCTGTCAATAATAATAATAGGACAGTAAACTGTCGATATCAGTTGGAGACATAGAAATTGATGACAATAAAACCTCAAGAATGGAAGTAAGGCTTCATGCAATACATAATAGAGGCAAAAAAATCGCATGCATTTTCACTTAGATACACTTGCCAACATATGAATAATTGGGTTAGAATCAGTCACATGTGCAGTTCTAAGCTTTTCATTGGTGGTTCATGCCCTAACTCAGTTCCCCCGGATGTGCCGCGACCTTGAGTCAACTTCCCTTCTAGTCAATTTCAGATAAACACTTTATTTCTATGGGTGTAGCTGAATTGTCGCCAGTTTTCTGCCAAACTGACATTCACAGAATTAGATTGTTTAATCGTATCACTTTGCTATAAGTGCAAACTGATTCAAACAGGTGGCACATGCAGGAACATATTAAGTGGGGAAAAAGAAATTTTTAATACCTTACATACAGAGATAGGAAAAATAATCGTGCGTCGCTTGCGGATTGCTCTGAATTCCTTCAAAATGCTCCGATCGTCAGGATTCCTTCAGATTCGAAGAATTCAGATCATTGCTCAAAAGCTTTCTCGATAATGTTGGTCATTCCGATCATTATTAAAAAAGTTAGCAGGCGCATGAAAAAACGTTCACAAACTTCTCTGTAGAACTTGACATCGTCTGTGTCTCTTTGCTGTGTGATCCGGTTGATAGCAGTCACTGAAACTCCACACAATTTGGTGTGTTAAATGTTGAACTGGCTGCTCATTGTTCCATTGCTATGGTATTGTGTCAGCAAATAGTGCCATTTCATTAGCGTTACGTGTTCCAATGTTTCCCTTCTAGTCAAATAGGAGAAGAAACGACCTGTCTAATTCTATGCAGACATTGCATCCTGTATGAATCATAGATATCCGACCACGTGACCAATGATTTCTGAAACCGTTTCTAAACTGTCGACAGGAAGAATTTCATTGTCTAATTGGTTTGTCGGTTTCTCACAGACCCATGACGCACAATTTCTACCCAAAATTGCCGCATGCAGACAGAAATCCATGACTTAGGTAGGAAGCATTTTTTGTCAACTTACCCGAATGTTCTCTAAATATCTTGTTTTCTATTCTTTTTGTAGCGTACTTTATGCTTAACTTCCAGTTGCTATTGTTGTAATGGAGACATAAAACATTGTAACATTGACATAAAAGGATCTACTCCGTCTTTAAATGTTTTCTCTTTGAACATCGCAATCCAAGAACTTTTCTGCTCAGATATCAGCAGTTCAGACGGATCTTATAATCTTTGAAATGTTCATCTTGCCGCTATGTATCAGGGAGCAAAATTAAAACCTCTATTTCTGCAATTACATAGAAATTTGCTGCATCACACTTGCAAAGAAAAACAATTTATTTATACGCTTAGAGATGACTTTTGCCTTCACTCGTTATACTTTATACATTAAGCGTGGCCTAGTAAAAAAGGTACGAGCTCATCTCCACCGCGGACTTCGCCTCGATTCCTCGGTCAGGTGAGTTCGGTCGGAGAAACAATGGTGTTGGTGTCCTTTATTGACTTAATAATTGTCATTCTCTTTGGATATTCAAGTACAGTAATCCCTCCTACTTCGCGGCTTCGCTGTATCGCAGTTTTTCATAAAATATTTCTATTTTTTATCACAAAAATTTCGCACGGGGTTTTGCGGTCACTCGAGTTTCTTCATTTTCATTTAAAATGATAATTTATGCGTAAAAAGTCGTTTCGTGCTTTGAAATGAATAACTTCTTTGAAAATGAATGAGTACAAAACAGTTAACCGCAGAGTGGTTCGACGACAGCTTCATGTCGCAAGTAAAACTCTATCTCGCCAAAACAGGGGCATGGCTTTAAGCCCTTATTGGTGGTTCTTTTCATGGACAACGCGGGAGGACACACTCAAGAGTTGAACTGTGATGGTGTTCAGATCGAGTTCTTGTCTCCCAACACCACAGCACTAATCCAACCAATGGATCGAGACGTAATCAGAGCCTTCAAAGCATTGTGCAATCGCAACGCCTTACAGAATCTCGTGGAAGCAATGGATACGGACAAAGACTTCAGCGTCAAAGAATACTGGAAAAACATAGAGTAAGTATGTAGGTAGAGTGTCGATTCAAAAAAGTGTCTGTATACAGTGAAGATTCAGTTTTTTGCAGAGATTACGTTCCTGCAGTCCAAATTATTCAAAGCTAAATTTTTGCTAATTTATATACTACCGACATGACGCAACTTTATAAGTAGTATGAAGCAAGTTGGATATCAAAAGGAATGAATATTGTTGTATTTGCTAACAAGCATCGTAACTAAGTGGAGATTGTGCTGATGATCAAGGAAATCTAATGAACAGCGAATTATAATGGAAGTCTTCATGAAAACTCGAGATCTTATTGTGCTTTCTTGGCTGAAATTTCATGTATTCAATTCAATTTTCATAGGCATGAATTCATGATTCACTAATTTTTTTTACTTCTTGAATCTGAATAGTGATGTGGACCCATTTACATCTATCAAAGTTAATTGAAATCATTGTCTTTGATACTTACTCTATGTTCTGTTATTTTGCTCTTCCAGTGCCAGATTGAAATCATCACGCCTAAGAAGATTCTCTTGAGGTTCAGCATGAAAGCAATAGCAGCCCATCGAGATAATTGAACAAACATTACCTCTCCAAGGCTGTCATGACACGGACGATCTGTAAAACAGTATCATTTCCTTCTGCTTTATACCATCATCATCAGTCAAATCCATTGCAATTTCTTCAAACTGCATAAATGTGCATATCTCACATTTGGAAACAATTCCGAGTGTATCCCCCTCGAGTTCATTTTGTTAAATTGAAACTGTACACATATTGAGGATTTAATAAATGCTGAGTTGCCACTCTACCTAATATACCTACTCTAAGGGAAGCATCTACGATGGCATCTTGTCTGCAAAATGTACCACGGAGTCTATCTGATCTGAAGCCGGAGTGCATGAGCACTTCGTGGAAGAAGCTATGAACAGAAACCGTCAGCAACTGCAAGGGATTTACGGCCGATGAAGTTCAACACGACGCTGTCAATATCACTAAGCTCCTTGGGGATGGCTTCTCCGACATGACGACGGCAGATGTCGACGACCTCATTGATTCCCAATCCAAATCCCTGACCGACGACCTTGTCGAGATGACCAAGTCTGCAAGTGAGGAGGAGGAAGATTCTGATAACCCCCCCCCAGAAGTTGAAGAGAAAGATGGCCTGATTTTGGAACGTCTCGCGGATCTGGTCAGGAGTACTAAAGAGCTTCAGAAAAATGATGAAGAATGGAACGATCACATGGTTCGCTCTCTATGCCTCAATACAATTGATAGCGCCATCGAGGTGTACAGAAATCTGCTCGCAAAAGCGAAGAAACAGCATCAGCAACTTCCCATCTTTCTCGTAAAAAGAAACGTGAAGAGACTGTACCACCACCACCATCGCCAGAAGGAAAACCCGCCGAAAAGCCAGTTGAGGTGGTCCCCTCTGAACAACAGTAGTACGCTCTTTGTGAGCTTTTTTTATTCCCCATACTTGTAATACATAAGGTATTTCTCCAGATTTGTTTGGTTTTAGAAATACTTTATGGGTGTATGAAAGTGCATGTATCAAAATACACATTTCAGTACAGTGTTGAATATACATTGTACCACACGCATTTTGTATGTACAAGGACATTTATACATACATGACTATATACATGCTATATCATTGCAAAAGGCTAGAAAGCAGTTTAAGTTCTGATGTGCTAAAGCTATGGCTTGCACTTCAGAAAATCTAGCTTCTTATATGTTAATGGAATTATTGTATGATTGCATAAATTTGTGGGCATAGCATCGGAGCAAAAATTCACGAGACATTTGTTCATGATAAGGAATCAGAAATAATTTATTTATGCACAATGAAAAAGAAGAGAACACTTGAAAAGTTCAGGATAAATTGAACAAAGTCATCAAGTCACGGTCCTTAAGATCTCGCTTCGACCAGCAGAAGCCTCGGGTCTTTTCAAAATGGCCTTGGCATTGCACCTTACCAGTGCAACAGATATCTTCTCACAGATAGATGCAATGGCATCGTGGACAGTCACTCCGGTCTGTGTTGCGAGTCTGGCTCCTAGGCGCGCGACAAATTCCATGACTTCGTCGCCCATAGCTCCATATGCTGTCAAGAAAAAGGGGGCACTACCAATATAACTCCCGGCATTTCTCGATGTTGACGTCACTCTTCTGAGCTTCTGCAGCTGCTGTGATATGTTGGACAGTTATGCTCGTTCCTGTTAAATTTGATAGATTGAGCGGATGTATGACCGTCACAGCAATCGCGTCGGATCTACCTAGTGATCAATCCGGCAGCAAGATGTCGGCTGGGCGAGTTTTTGGTTGCCTCTTTCTAACTGGGTCCGTAAAAGCGATAGACTGCAGCATTCATATGAAAGTATTTTAGTTTCAACTTCGCGGAAATTCCTATTTCGCGAGTGGGTCGGGAGCGCAACCCCCGCGAAATAGGAGGGATTATAACATGGAAAATAATTCATCACGCCCAAGCCTGCTTCTGCTCAAAAACACCAGTCCACCCCCGACTCACCCTCACGAAAATTTTTCATGGGAACTCATGAAATTTAATGCTGATTTATGAGATTTTTATGAGAGCTCATGAGGTCTTGATGATGCTTTGATGAGAATGTAGTGAATGGTAATGAGAACTTTCATGAGGATAATGTCTCATGACACGTTCATGGAAAATCATGAGCATTTATGAGGTTTTGTGAAAATAAGTTTATAAGTAGTAAGGTATGCATGATAGTCGCTAAAGGAAAGAGCCACAAGAAAACTTATTAAATCGATAAAAATCTCCAAGTTTAGTCTATAAAAGATAAAAAGCAACAATATAGAATATATCATAGCGATCTGCAACAGACTTCTCGAAATAATGCATATGAAATTTGACCTTCGAATTAGATGTTGAATACAAGATGTTGAAAATTGATATACACGTATAAACAATCAAAGTTAAAAAATCACGTATAATATCTTATTGAAATAACAGTGATGGTTCATTATTGCGAATTCTGTAATAGTATTGAGGACATGGCGTCGGAACGTTCTGGGGCAACGAGGTGAGGCTAAGAAAGTCTCAGTTACTAAATGCCAAAAAAATAAATTCAAAAGTATGAAAGAACAATTGTTAATTTATCGATGAGATTTTCATACAAAACTGATAAAATTTGATAAAATATTTTATGCGACAACGCTCCAAATCCGCATGAAATTTCCTGAGACGCATATGAGAAGAATCTCATGGAAAATCATGAGGAATTTTCGTGAGGGCGCTCACAAGACTGTCTGCCCCCTGATCAAGGCTTTCGGTTTCATTTTCCATTTTCATCGCAAGAGACTGATTAATTCTTGGATACAATTGCTAAATTTCGCACAATTATTTAATCAACTCATTTCATTTATCCGAACAAATCAATGATGGAAATTTTACGCAATATTTTATAATATGCAAGTGAAAAACGCCCACATTCATTAGAAGAAGTTTCTTAATCACTATGACGAGAAATGGAACTGATAAAAGAGAAACGCACACAGGAAGTGACAGATAATGCCACACCTTTGCATCTTCCTTAATTGCTTAGAACATGTCGGATTTCAAAAGGTGTGAAATTAGACAAAATCTGTGAATTTTGCTGTAAGAACAATTGAAGAATTCGTCTTTACACTTTCCAATCACTTTGAATTTGCCAACTTTAATTTCAGTGATTGACTTGGAAATATCAAAGAATTCCCCACCCTACAACATTCATGACGACGTTTGAGTTGAAATAATTTAATTTGATAAACACGCTCATTCTCTTCATGTTTCCATTTATTTGGTAAGATGATAACAGCGGAATGACAATATGATTGTCATATACTGTATTGCTGATGTAAGTTTGACCCGTTCCATGATCTGAGTAATATTTCGTGTTCAACAAACGCTCACTCAACACATTAGTGTGTTCTGGAAACGTCAAAGAGTCTGCAGAGAAGAAAGTAAAAAACGGACCATCCGAATTTCGTTGAAATTCAACCAATTCTCATGCCTTCCAGACTCAGGGATGCGACTCCAAAATGATAGGACTCCGACTCCGGGTGGCAAGTACATAAAGCCTAGTTTTTTGAAAAATTAGCTGGTAGCCTACATCATAGATCATCATAGGCTTACCTGAACATTTATATTTAGTGATCATTGCTGTATCAATCATTTTCGATGAAAGTTGATCAAATGTTGCTTTCATTTGGATGCATACGACTCGGCCCCTGCCATCTTGCTGATGCGTGCTTCACACGGTTTTTCTCCAGTCTCTGCCAGGCAGGAAAATCTCCATCCTTCTCCAGAAAATATGAGCACACTTTCGATTTTAATATGCGCTTTAGAGGACCCATCACACACGATTAATGTGAGGGTAAGAGGTAATGTTCTCAAACAATCTAGTATTTCAGGTTTGTCTCTGATGTGAACTTTGGTGCGTAGGCGTGATCGAGGCTAGGAAGGTTTGTCTTCTCTACTAAATCACCGAATGAAAAGAAAATCCTTTTTTCACTATCACGGTTCATTCCCTCAACTATTGCAAGCTTTGCAAGCACTGCTGTCTCAGTATTCTTGTTTGATGGAGAAAGCTGACATCAAGACAGTGTGCACAAGCTATGTGCACGAGAATAACTAATTTGTTTGTATTATATTTCGGGTCTAGTTATAGACCGGAGTCCGGAGTCCCATCATTTGACAGGACTCCGACTCCGCATCCCTGCTTCCAGTCGCATTGCACAACAACGTGCCATATATCATTCGAGAACTTGCATTCTCAGTTTTAAAATGAGCCATGATAGACTTGTATCCGATATTGCAATTGCTGAGCATTGCTTGAAATATGAAACTCACTCAATTTACAAATTGCTATTTTTCAAAATGGAAACATTTGAGTATGATAATCAGACACGGGGAGAACGAGTATTTTTTTAGCTCTCTTTTGATACACTGGTCATCAAAATCGGTGAACTAGGAAGTTTCATGCTAATTTTATGCTTTTTGTTTTGTTTCCTTTATCCTTTTTGTTCATTTAATGCATTTTGTCCAACTTGTGTGACAATTTTCAACAAAGAGCGACACGAAATGTTTAAATAAGTGAGTCAATGAATCGCTCCTGATTATCTACATCTATTATGACATAGACATCGAATATAGTGATGGAAATTCAAATCTGCAGAAACTCGTGTCCACAGTCACAGAACTCGACAAATCGTTTCTCCTCCTGTTTGACAAGAAAGGAAGGATCAGAACATGTAACCGCTGATGAAATGGCACAATCTGTTGACTAAATACCATAGCAATGGAACAATGAGCAGCCAGTTCAACATTTAACACACCAAATTGTGTGGAGTTTCAGTGATTGCTATCAACCGGATCACACAGCAAAGAGACACAGACGATGTCAAGTTCTACAGAGAAGTTTGTGAACGTTTTTTCATGCGCCTGCTAACTTTTTTAATAATGATCGGACTGCCCAACATTATCGAGAAAGCTTTTGAGCAATGATCTGAATTCTTCGAATCTGAAGGAATCCTGACGATCGGAGCATTTTGAAGGAATTCACAGCAATCCGCAAGCGACGCACGATTATTTTTCCTATCTCTGCAAGGCATTGAACATTTCTTTTTGCCCACTTAGTAAGTTCCTGCATGTGCCATTATTTTGATTCCGTTTGCACTTCTAGCAAAGTGATACGCTTAAACGATCTAAATCTGTGGCCGCAGTACATGGGCCTATTTAGTATCACGCAATCATAGATAACAGATATCTATGCTATTTTCCTCTCTAAGTCGAGAGAGGATAACAGATAACTATGATGGCTCCTACACTGTGCGCGGGTCTAGTTCTGGACTCCTATTCTCAGATAGGTTATGATGTAGATGTCGTGCAGTCTCACTTCCTCACTTGAGAGATGTCATCTGTTTGAATCTGAAAGAAACTGTACCATTGCGGTATTCACATCAGATGTATTCGTTTAAGCTCGTTCTCCGCGAATACGGCGGACAAGTTGGATGTCCTTAGGCATGATGGTCACCCACTTAGCATGGATGGCGCACAAGTTGGTGTCCTCGAATAGACCGACCAAGTAAGCTTCAGATGTTTCTTGGAGGGCAGAGACAGCGGAGCTCTGGAATCGCAGATCGGTCTTGAAATCCTGTGCGATTTCACGGACAAGTCGCTGGAAGGGCAACTTGCGGATCAATAGTTCAGTGCTCTTTTGGTACCTTCTGATTTCCCGAAGGGCGACAGTTCTAGGCCTGTACCGATGTGGTTTCTTCACACCGCCGGTGGTTGGGGCACTCTTGTGGGCAGCCTTAGTGGTCAACTGCTTACGTGGGACTTTGCCGCCAATGGATTTTCGTGCAGTTTGCTTGGTACGTGCCATCTCAACTTCGTTCTGATGTATGTCTTGAAGACAACATAAGAAATTACGGAAACCACAGATTTATCATTCTCATTTATGGTTCTTGCAGGATTCATCTTCATTATCAATTTCAAGCGGCAATGAAAACATTTTCACGACGTTGTAGGATAATGACGCAACATCAGATTAGCAAAATAGAAGAAAGAAAAGAAATGACCAATCTGCCAGACAATGATGACATTTTAATGCGCTTATTAATTAATGAGACTTGATGTAACACCAGATGTCTGATTCTCTACTTAAAAGGACTGAATCATGGAAATTACGCGGAATTATAGTCATTGTTTTGTTGTCTCAATAAGCGAATCCGATCTACACTTGGAAACTACTCATTAAAATGGGTTGCATCATCCGACAGGGAGTTTTTAAGGCATTTTTACTAGGCTACCAATTGCTCGGAAGGCCATTTCAAGACAATGCGTTCAAGACAGCATTTTAGGAGTAAGATCTAGGACTAGGCCTACTTGCATGCTTGAAGATATTCCTGTGGTCTAGACTTGCGAATATGTGAGACTTTTTGAAGAGTATTGATCTTTATACAAATGTCAGTTATATGCATTGCATTAAAAAATTAGGTAGCCTACTTAGAAACTCGAATGCCACAACAAAAGACACTCGTGTAGTTGAATCACCAGCACCAAGTGCCCTGACGGATGCTGTTGTCTCTTGTGCTTTCGGTTATCCTCATCTTGTCATGCCATTCTCAGACTCTGATGCCTCATTCAGATTATCTGTAAAATCTTCAGAATCGATACCGGACTTTGTGATCAATAATCCGATTCCTTCTTTTGTCACCTTCTTCTTTGAAAGAAGCGACTTGTTGATTGAAAGATAAAAAGAGGAAAACTCAAACACTGCTCGATTGATGCACAGGAAATGTGTAGATGTAGAAACAATGCAATCGCCGCCTTCCTTTTCCAGTCGGTACACTTACGAACAAGGAGTTTTTCATCAAGTCTCCGTGGCACAGTGGTTAAGTGCTTGGCCTAATGATCTTTCGGTCCAGTGGTCGAGCCCCAAAAGTGTCATTGGAAACCGACAGGAAGGGCATCCGGACTAAAAGTGCCGCATCGCTCCAGAAAAGTCTGACTGTGTCAGCACAGTACAAGCACCCAGTATGGAAGAGTAGTAACGTCAAAGCTTCATCAATTTGATATTAGCTCTATCTAGGACTAGGCCTATTTTCATGCTTAAAGATATTCCTGCGGTCTAGACCTGCGACTATGTGAAACTTTTTAAAGAGCATCGATTTTTATATAGATGTCAGTTGTATGCATTGCAATAAAAAATAGGCAAGCACATTAGGCACGGAGCCTTTCTTCTATGTGGCCGAGTTGTCATTTATTCCACTCTCACTCTTTTTCTTGCTGAGTGTTTAGCAAGAATGCAAAGTGTACCCATTTTAAATGTCTTAGGTTTGACCCGACCAAGATTTGAACCAAGGTCTCCCGGACGCAGAGCGAACACTCTACCACAAGGCCACAGCGCCGGTAACATGTAAGATCCTTATAGGATGAATCGAGTTTTCATGGTTGTAAATCTCAGCTCTAAATAAATAAATATGCAGCTAAAATTGCATGACGAAAGTGATCTCTGCGGAAGTTTTCTCCCATTTGTTATCATCATGTGCATGTCATTTTTCTTATTATTTGCGGCATCTATTTGGCAGCAATTTAGTTTTGGAAACAAATAGGCTAATAGCGAAAAAACACCAGATGTCTCGTTTGATTCTTCAAGCATCTTCGGTTCTTGAATAAAAGAGGCTGAATTTACAAGATTTTTTTGACGGCTATGAAATCTTGATTAATCTCGACTGATTAATCATTGATTAATTAATAATTGATTAATCTTTGTGCTCAAAAGGATTTTATAGCTAGTCTTTTCCTTCCGTGGTAGATTTCTTCATTTTTTCATTTTTTATGCTTTCCATGAGTACTAGGTTATACATGTATAGTTTATGTCTTTCAGTATTGCTATGCTTTGATTTCTATTACGTTCGTGTATAAGGATATCTCTATATTTTCCTAAGTATCTGTTATGAATAATTCAAATTTTATATCTAAGTTTGCATCTAAGATTTGTTTCTGTCCAAAGTTAGCACCCGTTGAGATTGGACGAAAGGCCTCGTGCTAATAGATCATTATGAATTTCGTGGCTCTTTTTATTTATAATCTCGACTATCAATAATCGAAGAGATGAGATATGACAAAATCCAACTAAATTGATCCGTTTATTGTCCACTCAAAAAAATCTCGAAGATTTGATTTCTTTTGCTCCTGGTAGATGTATCTGGTTCTTGAAAGATACAGTATGGGTGCTAGAGCACAATATAATTCCCACTAAGATATCTGTAGCCAGTGACGTCGGCACGATCTTAGGGCAGGTGTTGCATCGATTTAAGGAGGGTAATTTTGAGGAATTATATTCTATCCTTTATCCACAAGACCGATACTTCACGTTTTAATAAGTCTACATTAGGTTTTGTAAGGCCCATCTAAAGACCGGTTAACTTTAGATTGATATACTATTCCATGCTCATCGGACAACAGCAAATGCCGGTATGCATGAGTACAGGTGCGTAAATCAAATGAGTGAAAATCACATCGCTGTCACTAGCCTAAGCATAGCTTATTAAAATAACAAGCTAAAAATTTACTGCACCACATACAAATGTATGTGACATCGTTTTACTACAATACAAATAAAAGTCCGATTTTATGTATTCAAATAGATTTTATGTCTATCGACACCTTTTCCTTGGAAATATGCAATTATCCAGTGGATAAAACAAGAGAACTTCTATTGCCTTTCCAGTAGGCTATATACACTAGGTGACACGTGTATAAAAATCGAATTCATTGTTGAAAGTATGACTCTTGAATGTCATTATCTCACTACTTACAGAACAGTAGTAACATTAGTGTGATCTTTATTGACAAAAGGCCTTAAATCAAGATACTTTGGATATAATTGATGCTTTCTTTTAACATTTTGCTGGTATGGCTTTAGTATGTAAAGCATACAACATTTGAATTAACATACGAAAATGAAGGAATCAACTCATTGATTTAAAAATGAAGCAGCGCAGCGCGGCACCCTAACTTTTCCAGACGATGCACTTTTAGAAGACCTTTGCGTGGTGGGATATCAAGTATCTTCTTCAAGTAGTGCAAATTAAATGGCGACTTCACATCTAATCATCACATCGACGCTAAAAATCATAATATCGACGGCGTCGATGTGATGACAGTTTGTGCTATTTTTGAAGGATGTAGCAAAGTCAAAAGGTCGAATGAAAAATTCAATCATGCCATTATGGAAGTCTTAGAACAGGCCATTTATCACGAAAAATGATCTCCATTGAGCATTTCCTCCGGTTATGAGAACGCAATGAGTAACTGTCGATGTGATGACGAATTGTATCAAAGAAATACGGTATCAATGGACATTAATTAGTTAAACGACTTTTGATCATCAATTAAGACCAGTTAAGCATTCGACATCTACTGTACATGTAAAGTTTAGTTTGAGTTGATCAATCCAAATTCAGAGACATCGAAGTGATGACGGAAAAAGCTGTGGACAACTGTAAATGCCGACCTAACTCTGATTTCAATGAGTTTGATTTCTCAACTCTTGATATTTCTTAATTTCAAGGGTGTTAGGGGTTCCTTGAGTCAAAGTCAGCTTAAATATATTATATATACTGTTTTTCTTTGTTGTACAGCAGTCCCAAAATGTATTTTTCGTGTGGACATGCGAAATTGATATCTTTTTTGAATTTCAAATGAATTTTTATGAGAAAATTGAAACTTACAGTGAAAAACATACTCGGTTTGAGCAGATGAAGACCAATTGAATGTCATGTATAATATTGGCAATAGACCTGTTATATTGGCTACAAAAATGCAAAAAGACAAGAATCACTCCAAAAACACGAAATTTCTGGATTTCACAGCATGATTATCAAATGATTATGAGAATTGGAAAAATCTGTAGAAAAAATAAACAGTCATTATTTTCATCAGTAATTTTAGTTGCAAACATTTTGCAAAGTATTTAATATAAATTGACAATTCAAAAGAATCATAGCTCCCTTGGTACAGTGGTGGAAAGTGAAGAATGGGGCTAGAACGGCTTGGGTAGGCATCTCAGTGCAAGTAGAAAATAGTAGGACCGTTTAACCGGCCCATAAATCTTTGACACATTTATGCCCAGCGAGACCACATGGTCACATGAGGAGCGTCAGATGCTATTGGTGTTTGCTACTTGAAAATTCAATTTTTTCTTAATGAATTTGGCCTTTTGTTGAAATTGATTGTTCAAAATTACATTTGACTTTCATTCAGAATTGAAAATTTATTTCTTTCATCCTCAATCATCGTCTGGAAATGGCATCTTCAAAATTGTCTCATTAAAAGTAAGTGTTGTTTCTTATTTGTTGCACATACAGGTTCCAATAATCATTTTCAAGAATTTCATTCTGCAATATTGACTTCAATGCTTTATTGATTATGCAATGCTCATTTCCTGATACCTTCGATTCATACTTAGAAATCTATATACATTTCAAATTAGCTTTTTGCCACACGGTCACGCTGGGCATTATTCGTGTCAAATTTAAAAATATATATTTATGTAGTTTTATCCATAAAACTACCAACATGTTGGTAGTTAACAGCATTACGTGTAATTTTACATTTCCAGAATGTTGAAATTGTTAGAAAAATGAATTATTTCTCGTGGATCTGAACCTCAAACCTTGGTGGCAATAGTCGTGTCTGCTATCCACTACACTGCTATAACATGACCAAACCCATGATACCATGGTGCCATGATACCATGATACCATAATATACCATTTAATACCATGATGCTTCAATTGTTAAATAATGAAGTCAGATTCTGCTTTCGTGTCATTTGAAGGCAGTATTGACATTTTCTTTTTTTGTATTTGCATGAAGTTGTTGTCGCATTGGAAAATGGCGATGATGCTGAAATAGTTGAAGTTTATATTGAGCCCCCTGAGGCAAATGTACTAACAGATGAGGATTCTGCTGATGACGATATGGACGTTAATCACCTTAGCGGAAATCAGTTGCGTGCACCAGCTGTGATAGTAACTAGAGATGAAGATCAAGACTTGACAGCTGATTTTGATGCTCGGAGTCACTAGATTCAAGTAAATCTATTAAGTGGAGAAATAAAAAGGATATTGAACAAAGAAACCCTGTTTTCCCTGCAGGCAGTTATTCATCTTACGCTGACTTCACACCAGTGGAACTGCTTGAACTATTTATTATTAGACTTTATTATTGAACATATACTTTTTGAAACCAACCGTTATGCTGCAGTGGAAAAGAATGTCCAATGCCAATATACTATCGCAGAAGTGAAGGTGTTTTTTGCAATTCTAATGGTTTCTGGATATAATTCTGTCCCGTGCAGAAGAAATTATTGGCACGCCGCAGCTGATCTACGAAATCAATTGATCTGCAGGGGCATGCGAAGAAATCTGTTCGAGAGTCTTATGAGCCACATTCATTTTGCTGACAACAGTAAGATCAGCCGTGACGATAAACTGTACAAAATTCGCCCTTTGATTGAAGGTCTTTGAAACAGTTTCCAGAAGCATTTTATTCCGGCCCGGAATCTTGGCTATGACTGGCCATGATTCGTTGCTTTGGATCTAATACAATGAAACAATTCATAAGATGCAAACCTATCAAGTTCGGTTACAGAGAATGTTGCCTCAATACAACTCAGGGCTACCTTATCGACTTCGAAATATATCAAGGAAGAAATATCGATGATTCAAATGAAAATTATAATGAATGCTTTGGAAAGTCTACTGCTCCTCTATTGAAGTTTATCGATCGACTGCCAAATGTACCATTTTCTTTTTTTGACACTATTTTCTGTTCTGTTCAACTCGTGCTAGAGATCGGAACGACGTGGTCTCGGAGGTACAGGTACAACGCGGCAGTAGTTTATAGTGTGACATCCGGCGCGACGCTTCGCTTCGCTTTGCTTCGCTTCGCTTGCGCCGGATGTCACACTTTTGCGGGGGTTTTTCAAAATTTTCAAAAAAATCAAAATTTCAAAAATTTAGGTAGATTTCAAATTTCACGTGGCCGAAGGGCGAAAATTTAAGTTGTCTCAAAATATCACGTGGTCTAAGAATTTTGAAAATTTAGGCAGACGAAAATTTAAGTTGTCTCAAAATATCACGTAGTCTCAATATACCAGAAGATTGTATTCAAAATATTTATTCAAAATATTTATTCAAAATATTCATTTAAAAATGGAAGAAACAAAAGTGGATGAAACAAAAGTGGAAGGAACCTCAAGAATATATCCTTCGTTATCATATGAACGTAGTTCTACTTTAATGGACATTGAAAAGATTAACATTGAAAAAATGAATAAAGAAAAACACAAAGATAGAGTTAGGTATATGAAAGATAAGGAATCTCAATTATTATTAAGATTAGAGCATTATAAAAAGTTAAGAAAGAGATGGTCTAATGCTTTAACAATTGTCATTTCATCTGGCGTTCTTACAATTCCAGTAGTTGCTACTGCTTTAACTCGATACAAAATGAAAACACATTTCCATCTTTGAAATATTTTATTCACATCACAGACAAGTACTATGTACAAGTAGCATCGTTTACAACGAATAAAATATGTTGACTAGAAAATGTGTTATGACATGATACAATTGTTTCTGTATGAGTAAAATAAAGTAAGGCTCATAGAACTATAAAACCAATGAGGACAAGTAGCATCGTTTACAACGAATAAAATATGTTGACTAGAAAATGTGTTATGACATGATACAATTGTTTCTGTATGAGTAAAATAAAGTAAGGCTCATAGAACTATAAAACCAATGAGGACAAGTAGCATCGTTTACAACGAATAAAATATGTTGACTAGAAAATGTGTTATGACATGATACAATTGTTTCTGTATGAGTAAAATAAAGTAAGGCTCATAGAACTATAAAACCAATGAGGACAAGTAGCATCGTTTACAACGAATAAAATATGTTGACTAGAAAATGTGTTATGACATGATACAATTGTTTCTGTATGAGTAAAATAAAGTAAGGCTCATAGAACTATAAAACCAATGAGGACAAGTAGCATCGTTTACAACGAATAAAATATGTTGACTAGAAAATGTGTTATGACATGATACAATTGTTTCTGTATGAGTAAAATAAAGTAAGGCTCATAGAACTATAAAACCAATGAGGACAAGTAGCATCGTTTACAACGAATAAAATATGTTGACTAGAAAATGTGTTATGACATGATACAATTGTTTCTGTATGAGTAAAATAAAGTAAGGCTCATAGAACTATAAAACCAATGAGGACAAGTAGCATCGTTTACAACGAATAAAATATGTTGACTAGAAAATGTGTTATGACATGATACAATTGTTTCTCGTAAATTGAAATAAGGGAAGGGTCATAGTACTATTATCTATTGGGAGTAGCTTACCGTTTCAATTGATTGAGTTTAAAATTTGATCAAGGGTTGGGCGGTGTCTCCCATGGCGAAGATACGAGTCAATAATAGCGAAGTTCCTTTTGAAAAATGATATAGATTCCGTCGAGTTCTTAATAAACGGAAATCGTAAATATAGTTTATAAAATTTTCTTAAAAAGATGCTATAGCCTCTCGAATAACCTAATTGTTTACAAACATGGCCACTTCCCCGGATTGCAGTCAAAGCTCTTCCTTTTATACGCGATAACTTCACAGTATTGTTCACCGAAATGTCTTCTTCTCTTCTTAAATGTGCTAAATAATTAATTAGCTCTGATGGTAAGATGTCTCTTTGAATTTCTTCTTCAAAATTATAGTTTGAACTGATATTGATGGCGTTATCTTGCAATGTGTCTTCAAATCGATTTATCACTAAAAATTCTCTGAATGTTTTTGATGCGTGGATGTCTTCTTCCTCCCTTGGTTTAAGATATTTCTCCTGAAATTCTGTTAGCATCTCAATACACTTCTTCCGTTGATCTTCGTTCACAATAGTGTCTGAAATTTTTCTTTTCAAATCGGCAAAGGCGATGCTTGAACGTGCCATTTTCGTTAAAACGTAGTGAATTAATTATGATAAAAAATAAAATTGTTGAAAGTCGCTGATGAAATTGACCAAAATAGATAAAGGTCACAGATGATTCGTAAGCAGTCACAGTCTCGTAGAACGCTCGCAGAATGAATGAATACACGCAGTAATACGTGGAATAATGGCAGCAGCTGTTCAAGTGAAAAGTTGAGTTATGCGGGTCACAAAGAATTCTCTCATACTGAATAGCTTAAACTGCTAGCAGCTGTTCATGTTGAGAAATTTGGTAACAGATGTTGCTAATGTCTTAATACAGATAAAACAATCAATATTCTCTTAACAAGAGTTCATAAGAATAAAATAGAACAATGTAACGTTTTAATTTAGATTAAATTAAATCATTTCAAAATCGAATAAGTAGCAAGGAAAGTCATCATTGTGGAACAGTTTTAAATCAATACCCCCTCCCTTCTGTCTAAGTAGTAAAGAAAGACATCATTAGAGAACAGTTTTAAATCAATACCCCCTCCCTTCTGACTAAGTAGCAAGGAAAGTCATCATTGTGGAACAGTTTTAAATCAATACCCCCTCCCTTCTGACTAAGTAGTAAAGAAGGACATCATTAGAGACCAGTTTTAAATCAATACCCCCCCCCCAGTAGTAAGGAAAGTCATCATTATAAAAATGTTTTAAATCAATACCCCCTTCTGACTAAGTAGTAAGGAAAGACATCATTAGAGAACAGTTTTAAATCAATACCCCCCCCCTCCTTCTGACTTCTAGGGGTCCCTTAAGAAATTTTTTTATTATAAAATGAGCAACATAAATGAGTTTTTTAAATTATATGGAACGCAAACTACGACAAATTTCGACCTAAAGAAAATCGCAAATGAATTAGGAATAAAGAATTTTCATGTTCTAATGAGAAACGAATTACAATTCCTAAAAAATAGGCCAACAGGAACCTTCAGTTCCCGGAACAAAGTTCCATCAATAACTGTAAATTTCATAACGAATCTTCACACTTCAGACCAAAACGGCGTACATTCGTCAGCAGGTATCTTTAGTAAAAA
The DNA here is from genome assembly GCA_907163375.1 of Prostheceraeus crozeri. NCBI lineage: Eukaryota > Metazoa > Platyhelminthes > Polycladida > Euryleptidae > Prostheceraeus > Prostheceraeus crozeri. The sequence goes on from CAJQUW010010399.1 coordinate 65,272, forward strand.
CGGAGATAATTATTATTTTGACTCATACGGGCTTCCACCTACAAATGAAGTAAAAGAATTACTTGGAAGGGAACATACAATACGTTTCAAATTCAAACACCAGGCACTACTTATTGTGGACAATTATGTCTTTATGTTTTATTTAAACTACAGGAAGGAGTACCATTTCTAGATATAATGTTAGAATTGAACGAACCGTAGGTTCTATGGCTACGCCTAACAAGGGAATTTCATTCCCGAAACGTTAGTTCCAATAATAATAATAATGATAATTAAAAATCAGTTCGTTATAATTCATTTTGATAAAAACGGCCTCTGATATCCTCATTATCTAAATCTTTAATTTCATAAGTAATCGGATAAGTTTGATTTATTTTGCAAACTTCAAATATTTCTTTAGTCCAATAGCCAACAAAGCCTTTTTCAAATTTATTCTTATATTTAAATATTCTAACTCTATCTCCAATTTTAAATTTCGGTTTAAGTTTCTGCAAATTCGGATTACTCTCATTCAAATTATTATTCTCGAATATTTTCTTTCGTATCAAATCAGGGTCGTCAGAAGCATTCTTTGGGGTTTCTTCAATACCAGAATGAACTTTATTATTGTACTCTTCCACAATTCCTGGTAATATCTTCAACCATTTCTGATTTCTTTGCTCAGTAAATTTCTTGAATAATTTATTTTTTAACGTCCGATTGAATCTTTCTATCACTACGGCCTTCCCAGCGTTTTCAGTTGAATAAACAGTTTCAAATAGTGGCTGAACGTTTCGGTTATAAAATTCCGACCCTTTATCAACAAACAATTTTTTTGGCTTTCTATTACTTTCTTTAAAGATTTCTTCAAACGCATATTTAACTGAAAGACCACTTTTATTTTTTAAAGGTTTTACCCAAGCGTATCGTGTATATAAATCTATAACGGTCAATGCGTATTTGTAGTCAGACTTTGTCTTAGAACCTTCGGTTCGGTCCCTTTCATTCGGCATATGAATAAGATCAGCACTCCAAATATCATCTTTATTAAATACTTTTACTTTTAATAAATATTTAGGCTTTCTATATTCTTTATGAATTTCAGATGCATAAACGTCTGAATTATGATTTTCATTTAAACCCTGGCCGAATAATATTTTAGCTTGTAAAGCTTTCTTAACAAACATTCTTTCAATTTTTTCTCTAAATGTAGGATTCTGAATACTATCTAATTCTTGAATCATCTTCTTGTCAGCTGCATGTCGAGAACTTAGATCATGATTTCGATAAGCTAAATCATGCCTGTAAGCGGCGGCATCTACTCTATTTATTGGTTCTTCACCTGGTTTCGGATTATTATTCTCATCTAGTCTTATATCTAATCGAGTTCCTGGCCCAGTATATGAATGACCAGGAAGATGTTTTTCTTTCGAATATTTACTCCAAATAAATCCAGGAAAGTTTTCTAATGTTTTTTGTATATCACCACCGTAGGTAGTAACCAAACTTTGTTTATCGTCATTACCTTCATAAATTTTACAGTTTGAGTTTTTATTTTTGTTTAATAGATAATTCAATAATTCTAAATTAGAAATTTTTAATTTAATTAAATTTTCGGAATTTTTAGTATTCATTTTAAAAGATAAAAAAAATTTAAAAGATAAAATAAAATAAATGTTTTACCGAAAAGAACCAAAGGTCTTGAGGTTATTACCTTATCATACTAGGACTTAGATATATTCCAGAACCATCTTTAGTTTCTTTAATTTCAATTAAATCATCAACATTGTGGAGAATATTTTTAAGAACTCGTTTTCCTTCATCAACTAATTTTAATTTACTAATAAAATTATCTACTATTCCTTCTCCCTAGCAACTTTCTCTAACTCTCTGTTATGACGTTTTTGTTCTTCTAATGCTGCCTTCTCTGATTTATTTTTATTTACTGCTTGGACAATACCAGCTGTCCCACCTGCAACACTTCCTGCTGCAGCTATGCCTCCTATTATTAGTGGAATTAATGGGAGAATACCGCCATTCTTTTCTTCTTGTAATTGAATATTCTCTATCATTGGTTTACTTATGTAATACTTTTTTTTGTTAATCGTAATAGTTTTAGGGGTATTTTTGTCAACAATATTACGTAATTTTAATTCAACAGTTTTATTATTATTACTTTTCGCTTGCGACATTTTTAATAAAAAAATTTTAAGTTATCAAAAATTTTAATCTATTCTATTTATGAAAAAATTTTAAGTTAAGAATTTTTTTAATCTATTCTAGTTATGAAAAATTTTAAGTTACCAAAAAATTTTAAGTTACCAAAAATTTTAACCTATTCTAGTTATGAAAAAATTTTAATTAACTTATCGGAGCGAAGCTCCTCTGGCTTTAGCGCTTTAGCCGATCCTAACCATCTTCCCATTAAGAACTTCAATAGAATATTTTACATCTTCTAGCAATAAACCATAAGCCATCAATGAAGTTGTGGAATCTTTCTTTTCAATATTAATTGTTACATCACAACCATTTTTAATAATATCTTCAGATTGTGCACTTAAATCGAAACAGAAAATTGGATATAAATGTCTCCAATCTCCAGGAGTTAATTGTGGTTCAACTCCAAATTCTGTACAAAGATTTCGATAACAATCATATCCTTCCATAAATTGATTATTGGTATCATCGAATCTTAATGGATCAATTGGATATCGAGTTTGATTTAATGAAACTTGTAAACTTCGAATTGTATTAATATGAAAAATATTATTGTTCTTATCAAAACTTGGAGAATTATTTCTTTGAAATGTTAGTAATAAATATCTTGGAGTATTCGCAGTTCTAGTAAAATGCCAGTTAAATCTTTGTTCGGAAAAAGTTACTGAACTAGCAGTACGCTTTAGAAAATTTACTGGAATTGGTTTGTTAGTATTTAATCTTTTTGCAATAGCTGTTTCAACCTCTAAACTAGGAGTAATATGCGTAATCCACCATTCAAGTCTATCAATTTTTAAATATGCTTTTTTCCCAGTCTTACCAAAAAGATT
>CAJQUW010010400.1:0-97072 GCA_907163375.1 Prostheceraeus crozeri
GTTGCCGGGGGTTTATATATGCTCAGAAGAAGACTTAAAATAGCTCTATCTCCGAAAGTATTCATCGTAGCGACATGCGGTTTGTTGCAAACGATTTGTCTCATCATTCTCTATCATGTGACACCTGAACCATTCTCATGTGACCACGGGAAGTGGGTGGGTCAGCACATGTGCATGTAACATGCCACAAGTGAAAAAATTCCTAAGTGTGGGAGCTCCAGTGTGGTGAAAATTTTGAAAAATTTTAAACTTCCGAATTTCAATCTGAGACCCTTACCAAAACTTTTTTCATCACTTTTCACTGACCCCCCCTCCCCCCCTACCGTTCGGAGAAATTTGATGAAAAATGTTTTGGTAAAGGTCCCAGGTCAAAATGCGACACTTTGGAAAAATTTTCAAAATTTTGTCCATACAAAGTCACTCTGACACTTAGGATTTTTTCGTCAAATCTGAGGTCTGACCTAAAATCTTGTAACAGCTCTAACTTTTGAACGGCTGATCCGATTGACTCGCAACAAAACTGTCATAGAGCAGTTTTTTCTCCTCTTTCAAATCAGTATCTATAAGACAAAATCCATCCACTAGAACCAAAATTAGAAGATCGCTGCCGAGGGGGGGTGGAAAAATTTTGTTAACCCAACTTTTGACGAGAAACACGATGGGAGTAGTCTCGCACCGAAATTCCACCATTCCAACCTGGCCGGCACACCACGCCAACCTGGAGAGCGCACCACGAACAACTTCTGGCAACGCCGTCGTTCCAGAGGGGGGGAGTCGGACTCGAAGCAACCAGGCGGCGGACTAGGGCCGACGCCCTAGTCTGACAGGAGGGGGGGAGGTCGGTCGACGGCGGCCATCTTGCGCGGTCCAGTGGTGTAGATTTACTTACTATTCTCAGCTATCTGCACATATATACATGTATATATTATGTAAATACTGGTCGCCGTGGCACAGTGGTTAAGTGTTTGGCCTAGCGATCTTTTGATCCAGAGGTCGAGCCCCGAAAGTGTCATTGGAAGTCGGCAGGAAGGGCATCCGGACTTAAAGTACCACAGTGCTCCAGAAAAGTTTGACTATGTCAGCATCGTCCAAGCCCTTAGTATGGGGAGGAGTGAAGTTAAAATTTAATATATACGACATATGCCAAATGTGAATGTTCATCCTACTTTTATTATACCGCCATCCCTTTCTACTTTGCTTTCTACACAATTAACTGTAAAAGAAAAACTCTTATGTGGGTCTATTTATGTATGAATAGTGGCACAATTTATGTCATACTAATAAAATCGTATATAAGATCACTTACAGGATTTGCAGGAAATGCTACACTGGTGAATCATACCGAACCTGAGTTTATATGAACCTTCCTCTCGATCTCGAGGTGGTTATCTTATTGCGGATTCCCTTGATGAGTCAGAAAGTTTGCTCGTACGCTGTTTTTGTGTAAGAATCTGAAATTGTATATAGACTGCTTTCATGCATGACGAGGATGATCGGCGATCTGATGATTTATAAATGCAGATCAGTAAATTAGATATTTTAATGAATTAAATAGTTAAAAATACTAAAATAGTTAAATAGTAGTCAACAAAACAAATTGTATTGTAGAGGGAAGATTTCATCAGTGATTCAGTAGGACGAAAATGTTGACATGAAAAAATGTCTACAATAGTTTTAAAGCCAAACAGATCGCTTTGAGAAATGACTTAGTTTAGTGATTTGCAAATTGTATGAATCAACAACATTACACAATTTTAGTGCATTGTTGACAATTTTGTCAACTCTTTCACTTAACTTGTCACCTCCTTTCTTTCGGAGGTTATATCTGGTTTCGTAGGCCCTGTCACCTCCTCCCCTCACTTCCTTCATCATTGAATTAGCCATTTTTTCACTTTACTGCGAGGAAAACTTTCTGGCTCCCCTCCACGTGTCCCTATCCCCTCGAGCTTATTGCCACTTCATCTGCACCATGCAATGAATTTGTCAAAAAAATTTGAATTGCTGTTTACAGAATGAATATCAGTAAATCAGAAGAGGCAAATATCATCATGAGCAAGAGCACAGGCATAATTTGTCGAGCAGGATATTTTAATTTGCTTAGCAAGCTTCAGACATTAAGACGGGGTCGAATATCACTACGTTTCCGGCGTGGATAAGTGCAAGTTTATCACTTCCTTTCTAATTTCATGTTAACCGGTTTGAAAACTAGACAATAATTACATGGGGAAAGATAATGTGAATGGCAATTGAATCTGCAGTAGCTGCAAGCTAAAAAAAGCTCCTATGATGGACTTTGAGGTCATTCAATAGCGTCACTGGTGGGGGAGTAGACAGTTGCAGAGCCGATTTATTGGGTGGAAGGAAAGGAGGGTTCCAAATCTAAATCTTATCATTGCATGATCATTTCTCTTGCTCCAATTTCAGTCTAGACTTTTAATGATTTATGCGATGGGGCTTAATGTCGTGTCTTACAGCATTCCAATCCAATGTCAGTAGTAAAATGTTTTCATGAATAAATTTTCTTGATATATTGGCAGACACATGGGTCTCTGTAATCAGCAAATCGATGTAGAACCGTAAGCATAAAACGAAAATTTTGTCCTTTCTTTACAAAAGGAGATTCATAAATGAATGAGATTAGCGATTTACCCACATCAGAGTAAGATTAAAACATGAATGTCAAGCGCTTTCATACACTTGTGCGGTGTCCATGATAAACCGTATTCATTACATTTTCCGATCACAGCTTTGTAGTTACAACTTCTCAACTTCTATCATGCTGTGATGAGCTGACGTTTTGTTATCTTCTTCCGGTTCCTCTTCTTTTGTTAAATTCGGAGTTATTAGAAAATTGTAAATATTAGCTGCAAACAAGGCTCCGATTGGACCAATTACGATCGGAATCCAAAAGTAATAGTTACCATATGTCCACACCCCAGCTCCCCATCCGCATACACTTAAAACAATGCGACCGGACAGATCCATGACAGCATTCATTGTTCCTCCAGCATTGTGACTGAATGCAGTTAGAATTATGGTTATTAGATATCCAAAGAGAATAGGCTGTAGTGAAGTAGGAACATCAAAGTTGCGTTTATCCATTATTGCATTTACTCCTCCGACCAAGGTCGCAGTTACCGCAAAGACATTAGAGACTTGTGTGCCTATTCCCGCATGGGGAGGGGGGAAAGAACACAACAGGGCAGTCTCAGGAACTTTATATAATGTGCCGTTGTATTTCGTGTTCGCGTAATTCTGCAAAGCGTCAAAATAGAGTCCGAACACAGTAAACTGAGCGAGAAGAGTTCCTATGAACTGTCCAAGAAGATAAAATGGTACTCGTTTGGCAGGAATGTAGCCTCCAGCGCTCATCCCGATGCACACACTAGGGTTGATTGGTGCCAGGGGAGATACAAATGCTGAAATATAACCTCCGACTCCAATAGCCATGCCGACAGCAAAACAAAACCCAAAATATGTTTGTAATTCCTTTTGGGGGCTGAGAGCATATTGCATGTAATTTGAGTATATGATCACAGTTGCAAAATAGATCCCCACAAACTCGCCAATAATAATGCGGCCATAAATATTTCTAATGCGCGGCAAAGAGTACACACGCGCCATCACTTCAGTTCATATCCTGCGTTTCAAGGATCGCTATGCTCATTTATCATGTGTCCATCCTCGCCTCGAATTTTAGGTGTCATTCGCGCGCGTGAATACATTGTTAAGTCGCCAATTAATTGATCTGATGTGAAAATGAATCATCATAATAACCAATCATGCACTATCACTACTCAGTCTTCACTTTTCATTGGATTAAGTTCAAAATTATTCTATAGTCCTGGAATTAATATCATCAACTGAGTTTCTGCGCGTATAACATTGCTGGATTTCTCATTTCCTTGTAATACTTGCACATCGAACGTTGTCGAAATTGCCCAGAGCCCTGGATGACCGCTTGCTATTCGACTCGCTTCTGCATAAATTTCTAAGTGTTGCAGCTTTTGGTTTGCTGATGAGCTAATGTTAACTGATGATATTATCGAGTGCGAAGGTAAGTCTAAATTAAGGACACTTTTTCGTATTCTCTGCTGAGTCTCATTAAATTCTGTAGTGACAGTGACGATCATATTTCAAGAAGTAGCGTTGACGGAGATATTCAAATTGACTACTGAGGAATTCAGTAGAAATATAATAGCTACATATAATGTTGCTACATATAAGAAGTGAATGTGACACAAATTGTACAATGACTATCTCATTTCAAACAAAAGTGACAACCAAAGTCAAGTGATTTTCAGCATCGATTGTAAACTAGTTTGATTGACCGACCCAATCTCCTTGTCAGTGAAAAACTTTTACAAACTTTAAATATAACTCGGGAGATGCAGGATTGTATTATTCACCACAAGGTCCAACAAAATCACTAGCATGGTGACCGTGAAAGGCACATTTTTAATGCGGATGTAAAGAGTACATAAGGTCCAGGGATGCCGGAGCGAATTTTGGGCAAGGGGGGAAGAATGTTGAAGCAGGGCACATACTGGAATAAATTTTCAATACCAAGAAGCTCAAACTAGTCTCGAACTACTCGAAACAAAATAATTATGTGATAAGTTTTACAACTATTTCCTTTGCCAGGAATCCACTAAGCAATCTCCCCTTCAATTTATTTCATTGTTTTCGTCATTAAGAAATGATATTTCTTAGATACAATGTGAAACAAAGCAAGCTGACTACATGTGCAATGTCATGCCGATCAGAGAACGTGAAGATTATACTAATCGCTATTATTCAGATCGGTGATTACCTATTTCGTTGCACTGAAACTTTCTGCATTAGACAAAACGATTGAAAGTACCAGTTGTTTAGATAAATTTGTTCGTTAGATATGCTGTCATTAAATATCTCAATAAGGCATGGCAAACAGAAAGACAAAACATGTTAAGTAGCAAGAAAATAAATATATAACTTATTTGGGGAGACTTAGCTGTTATGAGCTCACATACTAAAGTTGACAGCATGTAAAATTGAAACTCGAATTAAGTCGTGAAAAAATTCCGCGTGTGATTTGCAGTTACCGCGCCTTCACACAAGTCATGCATTGTTTAGTGATTATAGATTTTGTTGATGAACAATTATACAATCATGCAGTGGTATGTTCCATAAACGTTCATCTTGTGCATCGAAATCAGAAAATGTGGAAAGCAATTTTATTTTTCGGTTTTTAGTTAAACCAATTGGATACATTCTCAAGTACACTATACGCAGGTTCATGAAGCTATGAAGCTTCGTGGTTTTTATCATAGAAGAAAATGAGCATTTATATAAAAGATTACTCATTATTTATTATATCAGATCAAAAAGACTCTAGTTGTCTCAATGAATTATTTTGAGATTATTTTGAATTATTTATTTGCCAAAACAAAACCTATATTGACCTACTGGCAAGAATTTTATAATGATAGCGAGGCAGTGAAGAGGAAAAGCTTTTTGCAAGGCCGATTTTTGTAGGAAGTGCGTAAAAGGTTGATAGGCCTTCTATAATCGATCTTACTGGAGAACATGAATTAGTAAGTCTACGTAAATTATGTATTTTCAGAATATGCAATAATGTATGCTTTTTGTAGAGCTGCATCTCAGTTTATGAAATAGTGTGTTGAATAGTGCATACAGTGATATTTCATTCTAGTAGGCTATTCGAGTAATGCTCCAATCGTGGCCATTCGAGTAATGTGGAACACTAATCTGTAGTATGGATCGTTTGCTTATCTGTTTTTGATTTTCTCCAATCCCTTTCGGAAACGGGAAGCCTTCAGTTTTGGCTCTTGTAGAAGGTGAGGCCTCAATTGCAAGCTACGTAAGAAAATGATCTAGAAAGTTATAATTCCGATAGAAACGACTAAGCAATTCTGTCTGATGGGTGTATAAATTTAACATTTACAGCACTGCTCATTATACTCATTGTACATTAAATGCATAAGACATTCTAACAAGTGTTAAGCTTAGTTTTATATCAGCCAATATTTTTTGTTCTTGATGAACATAATTAATTAGTCATTCTTAAAAATTGCCTATTAACTAAAATTGTCTAAACGGCGGTGATAACGTTAAACCCGAGATCTTTTAGTGAAGGGGTCCATGAGAGTACATAAGCATGTAGTAATGCCTTTAGTAAGTTACTTTGCTGATTGATATGCTATCTTGTCGATCAAAAACTTAAGAACACTGGATACTCAAGGAATCTGCTGCATTTTTCAATACTAAAATGCGACAGCAGCTACCTGTTTAGTCAAAATTAATTCGCCATTTCTATAAAACGTTTGAGCAAAGAAGATAACTCTTTCATCAGAAATACTTCAATGGAAAAGAAAGATGAATACTACCAATTCAAAGTAAAATCTCGAAAACAATTTTAGTGTAATTACACTTTTGCTCAAGGGAACCTTGCCCCTCCTCAGACAGGGCAAGGGGACGATGCCACCCTTCGCCCCGCTGTTCCGGTATCGCTGATAAGGTCATCTTCAAACTTGAACGCAACAAGCTATAACGAGTTCTTCTAGGGGATTATTGTTAACGTAAATCTTTAAGTTGACCACTCGTTTTCAAAGTTTATCTGTAAGCATTCAATACTTCCTCCTACGTTTGAAGCACAAGAGCCTGTCGTTTTCTTTCATTTTATTTTTGTGATATGTCATCCTTTTGCTTCTTCTTCATCTCTTCTATACACTCTCTGTATCGCCAATTCGCGCTTCTTGCCTTGCGAATCATGCTTTTGGAATTATCCTTCAATATCCCCGTTATAAACAATTTATAACCGCTGTGATGATTTCACAATGCGCTGTACCCAAAATTTTGTCCATCAGAACCCAAGTCAAATTTGTTGTTGAACTAGCATGTTCTGCAGTTGTAGTAGCTTTTAGGTTTCAAACTTAGTCACCGGAATAATGGATAAAAGTTTTTCTAATTTGACAGCCTCATCTGATGCAGTGAATCAAGTGGCGTCTAGGTAAGCATCTTAAATCCGAGAATTTTTGTATTAGCTGAATATTTCATACAACGTCGACCACGTTTTTCAATAAATGTGGCAATGAAATGATAGATGCAAAACTCTTAGGGCAGAGTAGATGATATAAGCAATCTATCAGGCAGGAGATAATGTCAGGAGGTCTAGATTAACCACATGCAAACGATTTGTGCCTCATCTTGGACGCATAAAAATTGAACTAGATACTGTACTATTTTCTCGAAAAGTTCCCTCTCCCATATTGATCATTTAAAAGGTTTTGCGAGTTTTGTTTTTAAATCATTGTTATAAAATCATTGGAGTATGATAACATTTTACATTGTTTAACAATGTCTTTCTATAATTACTATTTTTTAACAGTTGCCCTCACTATGTAAACTATTGATTTTGATAATCAATGTAACATACATGCAGATCATAATTATTTTACTGCCCCCGACGTTCCTTTCCATCATGAAATATGTCTAACTACTTGTTTAAGAAATCTATTTTCATTATGATCTTCATGATTAAATGCAATTCTGATAAAAACGACAAGAAATGAAGGAATCGATAATAGCCAGGGTTGCCGTGGGTATGGGGATTCTGTAGGGATACCCATGGGTATGGGGTGGGAATGGGTATTGAAGCCATCCCCACAGTTCCCATAGCGCTTCTATGGGGATTCTGAAAATTTTTGACATCCACTGGAAGCAATCAGAGCTGATATCATATCAAACAATCAACTTCGATGTTGAATTACAAAGTATCACACAGCCTACCCATCTCACCATTTAAAATGCATGAAATATCAATTCTGATCATTTTCACATTAGCAACACACATTCAATAATTTTGAATGACTTATAATGACAGTTTCAGGTGGATCAAGGACGTCTGAAGTGGAAGAATTCTGCAAGTCTCCTTTACTGCAGAGCCGAATGGAGACTGACAAATATTAGCTCTAATAGTATATATAGTTTACATAAATTTATTTGTGATGTAATTAAGCTTGCGTGATCAATGCAATTAATCATTATTAGATTTTAAACTAATTACGATATAGAAGACCTGGTGGGTCCAACCCACGAAGCAGACACATGAAAATGTCGAATGATTTTCGTCGGATACATGAACGGTGTGATAAAGATTTCTCACAAAATCATTCAACTGTAAGCCATCTACTCGCATTGCAATCATAGTTATAATGATAATGAAAACTCAGATTTTTCACTTGTCCACGACTTGTCAGAACTTCCATTTTCATCTGGTAGGCATCCTTAGCTGCACACTTAAGTGTACCTCAATAAATGATTCATTGTGCTGCATTTCATCACCATACACAAATGGGTCAACATCCTCCAAATTCTTCTGCAATAATTCGGTGACATGATTGGTCGAGAAAATCAGGATGATCAAGTTGATTAGATTGATTTAAAGCTTTTTCCTTCACCACGTGTAAGCCTATATAGTCGATTTCTATTGCGAAACAATTCTAGACTTGAGATGCATAAAAGCCAAACTCGCTTTGATATTTTTCTTCTTTTTCGGCATTGATGAAGATAGAATTATCAATTATTGCCACATTAATTCAATTAACGAATATAAGACGAGAATATTTACACATATGAACATGGCATGATCCACTGAGCAATAAACGATGGCTATCATACACATTGGTAGACTGCAAACATATAGTGAAGGCCTACATAAGAATTTTTGACAGGTGACTTTTTTGTGACAGAGTGACCATTTTGAAGCACAGGCAGTGCAGCAACATATGAATATTTTTTATTTATGTTCAACCCTATCTTTGTATGTTGATAGACTTTCTATCTTCCTATTACTTGAAAATAGCACCACTATCAGCAACCAAACGAATGAAAAATCCTCACATTGGGAACCCAAAATACCAACTTACAGGACAGCCCAGGATTACATTCTCACAAATGGAACACGTGAAACTCGTATATAATCTATCAAAACAGCCAAATACATGCACTTAAAATTATTTGCAGTAAAAATCGAGTCTTCACGAAAAGCAGCTGACTAAGAATATTGTGGGGACATTAAGGTCCTTCAGGACTTAAACTAACAGTTAAAATTTCAATAGATATATTGATAAATATTCATGCTTGCTTTTGTGAGACATGCTGTACTTAATCACGATTGCCTACAGCGAGGAATTTAAGTACACTTCTTTTGAAATGAATGTGTGTTCATGAGAATGCTTCGCATAGCATGCATACATGATGCAATGTAAGATTAGGCTTGATTTTACCTATGTAGACTGGTCACTTAGTGTTAAAACAGCGAATCTCAAAATAGCGAACGGTAAAAGGCGAATGTAAGAAACATCGAAATTTCAAAATAGCGAAGTATGAGAATAGCGCACTATGCAATGCTCGAGTGTTGTGCAGAACAAACTACATACTCGTATCAATATTTCATATCAACAATTTAATAAGGTCATGTTTCCTTTAGTCTGCATGTGTAATTGTTGAATTCTTTTACAAATGTGTCTCTTTTAAGGGAACAGTAGTGCAAAAATTGTACCCTTAAAATAATCCTGTAGCAAAATAAAGTAGGATCGACGTGGTCAATAACTAGGTTAAGTGAATCAAAAATTCAAAGTGAGCAAAAGAGGAAGTTTGAAAAACACAAGCTGGCCGATTTTTTGTAAAAGCAAAGAAATAAAGACGATGTCGTCATACTGTTAAAAAGAAACATTTCGAGATAGAATTACGTTTACGGTAAACTACGCTATGGTAAGCTTAGTTTTATGGAAAAAGGGTGTCATGTCTCATGAATCATTAAAGAATTAAGAGCGGAATGAGAAGAACCTATGTAAAGTGTGCGAGTAAGCTGGCAGCAGACGACAAAAACTTGCGAATCAGTAGAGTAGATAAAGAACACCTATCTGCTAATGCAACCAAATGATTCAGGCAAATGTACATTTGTAAGCAAATACGTGTGCATATCGGGCTCTATTCCTTACTGGAACGAGCATTTAGTTATATTTTCGGTACAATAATTTCTAGGTGGCAAGTCAGAATCAAGGCTCAATAATGATAGAAAATAGGCTACTACAATTTTAAAGAGCAATAGGCCTATACCAAAGATAGCAAAGAAAAGTCATAAAAGTTGAAACACGAGGTCGGTGACTTTCTTCAAGGACTGTCATTCCACATCTCGAGTCAACTACAGCTTTCGGATCGTTGAATGATGTGTAGAAGTTCCACTGCGATGGAGATATTGGACATCATTCATTCTAAACGAACAAGAGCAACATATTAATCAGGGGCCTATCCTGTGGGGTGTGGGGATACCCACAGGTTTTTCTGTGGGTATGAGGTAGGGTGGGGATTCAAATATCAATCCCCACGGCAACCGTGATAATACCTCAACTAATGCTCAAAGAACATTGCTATCAAACGATCAGTAAAAGCTCAGTAGTCAGTACTACATCGTCACTCAACACAAGATTTTAGCTCTACAGTTTGCAAATTTTGCGTCTGAGTCTTAATAATCTTTATCTTCGATTTCATCCCTTGCAAACCTTCATATTGCGCCATGCATTGAAAAATCGAAATAGTTAAATTGAAACACAGAACAGTAATTAAAAACTGTAACCAACACTTGGATACGAGCCGCACTTCAATTGCTAGAAGCGCAGCGCTCCATTCGACGTTGCGGTAGCGCACGTTTGGCTCCAACGCTCTAAATCCATCCAAATGTACCCTTCCTGAATAAGAGCATTCTGTTTTACATTGTAGTAAGGGCATCCTTTACATGGGCTAGTATTTCAAAATGCTCTCATCTCTCTTCCGAATTGCCTTGAAGAAAAATTGAATCACTCGCTGAAAGAAGTACACAAGTTAATTTGTAGTGTCCAAAGATATTTAATATTATAAAGGGCTAGATAGGAAATAGACGTGTTTTTACCTTGTGTGCAACGAAACCAGTGAAAATCAGCTGATATTGCATGAATTTGAAAATTCCTTTTTTTTCGAGCAACAAATATTCCTTTTCATTGCCTCTATTTAATATTTACGGAACTAAACGCATTTTGATAATAAATCAAGAAATTTTTGTATTTGTCTAAATACAGCGTCTATTCTACTTTTTCAGATGGTTTGCAAAACAGTGTTAATAAGAGCATCCTGTTGATAGAATTCTTTCAATTAGACATCACTGCATTATTCTATGTCAGTTGATTATTAAGAACACAAGTTTTGTAGGAATAGCACAGATGAAAACCAATTGTTTCATTCTTAGATGAAAGCAGTGTGAAGTTTACTTACAATTCACCAAATCAAAGTAACTATAAGGGTTTGCACCAAATACATGACCAAATTGCTTTTCTGAACAGAAAAATGAACCGCGTCTTTTATACTTTTGATCATGCAGATTGTTTTTTTGCAATAAGTATGAAGCCTGGCTGTGGTTGTACATGCACATCGTTGCTGTGCCCTCCGTTGCCCGGGCACGCCAAAAGCGAATGCCAAGCTTGGCAACAATCTAACGTGCAAATGTAATTTTGTGGTAAGAAACTATCTGATACAACAGAAAAAATATACATGAGTTATTAGAAAATTTTATATAAAATTGGCTTAAGCAAATAAAAACAAGCAACATATACCAGTATGTATGTTATACGATGCACATTGACATCTTTCACATTGACAGACATCCGATGATCGATTCCATTTGAACCTACAAAAAGCCCTCTGTTAAATATTTGCAATACATAGATCCATGTTGTAGTTTCAGCCTGGTGAATAACTCGAAGAGCGTTGTTGACATGACTGAGCCTTATTAATAGCCAATTCCTCAGTGTAATATTCGGATTCTCACTGAATTTGTTAATAGTAGAGGGAGTGGAGTGTTCATCAACACCCCATCAGTCTTCATCTGAATATTTTTTTTTCCAAATTGATAGTACTGCATAAAATTGATGTATTACCGCTCTCTCCTTTAACAATTTTTTTCAGAGAAACTACCGAACGAATATTCTTGAAACTTATCACGTAATAACAATGAATTATGCTTTACATCATGTGCCATTTCCAATTTTTTTTGTCGCATGGTACACCGTACAGCCTACAAAACAGCAATTTCGCCCCATTGCCGTAATGCTTTTTTTACCACGATAAGGACCGTACTAAAATGGATTCAAATTTAGGCATCTATTTCTCATCTAGCCCTTTTAAACAATTAAATATCTAATTATGTATCTAATATATCTAATAATATCTATATATCTAACATTAATAATGTCTAATTATTATGTTTATGCTGGTCCAAGAGACCAGAGAGTTCAATATGCAGCCAGTCTTTACCAGGGACGTAGGCAGGGGGAGCGGCGCTGCCCCCTTTGCTCAAGTGGTAAAGTAAAAGAGATTTTAAGATTTTCTTATACTGCAAAAAATCAACACAACTGACCGAAGAGAAAATGTCCATTTGTCAACTGTTCAGAAGTTCGCCAATCCGCTCCACTCCTCGTTTGGAGACGCTCGCTCCATAAAGCCATATACTTGAGCTTATGGAGCGGCTTTGGAGGCTCACCAATCCACCGCATTCGTCGGTTGGAGACGCTCGCTCCATTTATCTACAGCATGCTGGACTAGTGGAGCAGTTATGAAGGCCCTCCTATAGAATACGCGTTGCTATCATCAAGACAAAGATTACAAAAAGTTATCATAGAAAGACGGTATGATGACGACGTTTAGTCTGTTGAAAGAAATACATTGGCTTGAAAAAAGGCAACATAAATTAATTATGCAGCATCAAAAATTGTCGAAAATGGCGTCATTACCTTAATTTCCAAGTTGAAATTATCAATGCATGAAAGTTGAATTATCAAAGTTGAAGTTAAGGCGATGTTTAAGGGTGATCCATTTTTTATGAAACAATCTGTATAATAACCTCATCGCCGTCCAGTTAGCAGTCAAAGTTTTTAATCAATATCGTTATACATACATATATCGCCGATTCTTCGAGATATATCATTTACACATGAAGTATTACTTAAGTTTCGTAAAATTCAAAATTGATCCCATTTTCCCCTTCAAAATCCAACTTAGAACAAAGGACATTTATTTCAAGCAATTTGACTGCTACCTGAAGAGATAAAAAAAGAATAGTTACATCTCTGATTTCACTTCGCATGTAGCCTTCGGAATATAACTAACGCATTTATTTGCGATCTAGCATTCATTACACAGTCCAGGGCATGATTAAATATATATCTAAAGGTCCAGAGGTCATTTTTTAATCAAAATCACAAGTTTTCAGTTTGACTGATAACCGAGAGAGATCGAAGAAGGATAGCTGTTTCCTCTTTCTCTCTTCTAGGATGATCTGTCCCTAGATATTGATGTAGTCAAAGGTGCAACGTTTAGGATGCCAAGTGATATCTGAGCCTTTAAGAAGAATAATCAGACTATCTAGGTGAGTGGATGAATGACAGGAGTTTCACAAATATCGCAATTGTTTCATTTTTTTCTAAGCTGTGCTATGTGTACTGAAAAGATGATGCCGATACTGCTGACAACTTTTGCCCTCGCTGGAAGAATGTAATAAACGTCAAATATGGAAAATACTAGATGACATCAGCAAGTTTATCACATGCTGACTGCAACGCTACAACCTACTCAGAAATTTCCAATGCTATTCGTGAAAAGAGCAGATACTATTCTCATACGATGATGAAAGTCATCCCAGTAGCCATTTATAATATATAATATGTTGCTTTCCGTACCACATGCACGGCCTTATAAAAACGTTTGTGATTGTGATGGGCGCTCCATTTGAAATCACTGAAAATTATTAATATCGCCTTTTTTATCCTCATAATACACATTTGATTGTTGTCGTCATAGTGAAATTCCTTCGCATTTTTCTTAGTTTTTCCTGCACTTTATCCATACATTCTTAAGCAAGAAATTGATTATTAGATTAATCATTCCTTGTTCACATCATTTCATTAATTCTCATGCCCCCATCTTGCAGCTTCGTTTCATGACCAATGTCACATTACGTTGACCTTGCAAATTTCTTTATCTTTGTAAAACATCGAGATCTCATACTTCTTCTTTCGCATTGGATAACAATCCCTCAAATTCCTCAAAAAAATTCAAAACAGAGTTTCTGCAGCTTCAACCACAAGAAACTAAAAAAAACTTGATTCATGGATACCTTATCTATTCTTCCGCGCTCTCATGGAGGTGATCGATCTGCCTAATGTCTGATCTGAAAAAGGGAAAATGAGGTAGAACAGCTATTCTAGTGCGAACTCTTCATTTTGGAGCATCAAGTCTCCCGGAATCATGGCGTGTCTTACAGAAGATCGATGGCCTTCGACCATGGATGTTTACAACGATTCAAGTCTGGCTACTCATCAAGGACAATCATCAAGGTCTTTGTGCTTTGTGCAATTGTCTTTCTTGCTTTAGAGATGAAGAAGCTTCCCAAATTAAGGACTCATCAGCGAAGCGTCACAGAAGTCTCACTTTGCATGAAAGTCTGTGTTTTGGGAAGCTTGGTATGAGGTATCTCAACTGAAGTCATGGAATAGGATCGCCCCTCACTTTCAAGCGGTCCAATTTGTATATGGACTCTGAGGTGTGCATTCTGAGCAGCCACTTCGAATTTCTTTGTTTGTAGCAGTACTTAATTAAATTTAACAGTGTTTAGGTGTAAATGCCAGTCATATTTCTTAGATAACAATCGGAGGAATCAACGTGAACACCGTGTATGAAAACTCGTACAATGCGGATATGCGCAATTTGATTTAGAAACGATAAGTAGAATGTGGTGATGCCAGCATCTCCAGCTCTGCTACAGTTTGTTAGTTAAGTGTGGCATTTTAAGGGATATGGCCTAGGTGATTTTTGCTTCACAAATTGTCGCGAAATGAATTTATTGACCTTAAAGCCAAGTGCTATTTGCTCAGAATCGATGAGACGAGGTCAGATCAAGATGCTGATCTCGCTGTACTTTAAGTTATTGTCTTCAATTCAAAAACTGCTGGTTCGATTTCCATTGCTTTTGAATATGGGTAGAAGATATCGTAAGCTAAGTGCATCTGAGGTTCTGTGAGGATTGATTCATTCTTGCAAATTTTGAAGAAATTTGAAAGTGTGAGGAAGTGACTCATACGTACCAATATGAAGGTATTCTTTCATTGTGTTCAAAACGTAGGTATGCGTATGTACATTACGTGCGCACGTGCACCAAACGTATACGTTTGTAGTACGTTTGTCTACCATGATTGACATGACCTCTGGTTAACCTAGTTAGACACCCACTGACTGAAGCTACAGGATATGTTTAACTATTGGATCAGTTGCATTAGACTGATATTCTGAATAACTTAAAATCGCCGAGGTTTTTGTATGAAAAAAATGTGAAGTGTTCAATTTGTATATTAATTCACAAAAGTCCACTATCGGGTGTTTTTTATTGATGAAAATTTTCCAGCATATGCTTGGAATGAAAAATCTTACAAAAATGATGGTAAAATGTTTGTAAAGTTTTGCCGTCAAAAAATAAACTTTGTAGTGTGTTAGCAGAAGGGAAGACTACTCGGTTTCCAGCAAAACGGTAAACCACCGTCAACATAAGCCATCGAACGTGTTGCAATCCAAGCCTTCCTGAGAAAATGATATAAATGGATGTTGGCCGTTTCAGTATAAAAGGGATATGTATAAATTGATAAAAGATTGTCATATGATTCACCTAGGCTATACATATTCATGCATGCTCTGTTCATGATAAGATTACAACAGGCCCTACCTCTCACTGAATCTTTTTACAAATGAAATATCTGTTCTTTACAGTTTTCAATGTCTATCATGCTATCTTGTGTTGACGTTTTGTTGTCTTCTTCCGGTTCCTCTTCTTTTGTTAAATTCGGAGTTATTAGAAAATTGTAAACATTAGCTGCAAACAGGGCTCCGATTGGACCAATTACGATCGGAATCCAAAAGTAATAGTTACCATATGTCCACACCCCAGCTCCCCATCCACAAACGCTTAAAACAATGCGACCGGACAGATCCATAAGAAAGTTCATTGTTCCTCCAGCGTTGTGACTGAATGCAGTTAGAATTATGGTTATTAGATATCCAAAGAGAATAGGCTGTAGTGAAGTGGGAACATCGAAGTTGTGTTTATCCATTATTGCATTTACTCCTCCGACCAAGATCGCAGTTACCGCAAAGACATTAGAGATTTGTGTGCCTATTCCCGCATGGGGAGGGGGGAAAGAACACAACAGGGCAGTCTCAGGAACTTTATACAATGAGCCGTTGTATTTCGTGTTCGCGTAATTCTGCAAAGCGTCAAAATAGAGTCCAAACACAGTAAACTGAGCGAGAAGTGTTCCTATGAACTGTCCAAGAAGATAAAATGGTACTCGTTTGACAGGAATGTAGCCTCCAGCGCTCATCCCGATGCACACACTAGGGTTGATTGGTGCCAGGGGAGATACAAATGCTGAAATATAGCCTCCGACTCCAATAGCCATGCCGACAGCAAAACAAAACCCAAAGTAGGAGTGCAACTCGTTTGACGGAGTTACGGCATATTGCATGTAATTTGAATATATGATCACAGTTGCAAAATAGATCCCCACAAACTCGCCAATAATAATGCGGCCATAAATATTTCTAATGCGCGGCAAAGAGTACACACGCGCCATCACTTCAGTTCATATTATCTCTCACTGTGGATTTTTCATTAGGCTTTTACCACATATGCGCATTTCAGCCGTCATTCGTGATTGTGATTACACCAATAAGACACCAAGTAATTCAACTGAAAGAAAAATGAATCATCATAATACCTGATCACTATTATTGTCCAGTCTTTACTCTTCATTGTATCATGGCTGACTTCTTTTGTTCATCTGCTGAAAGGATTTGTCTAATAATAGTGGGTTTCTAATTCCTTATTTGACTTATACATCAACCAACGAAGAGTATTCGCTGATAGCAACTGAAATGTTTTTGTAATGCGTAATTCCCGATGTATTATGCATGTATTATGTTTTCAGAAAACATTGCTAGTAAATGCTGCTTAGGTCCCTAGTTCAATGTGAATCAAAAACTCTTCCATTTGCCTGCAAAGGATGTTTTTCACTTCTACTTGATTTCTTGATGAAAATTTTGTTGAATGTGGCTATAGCCCATTCACATACACATCACAACACATTATACTCGTACACAATGGCATACCAGAGTTGCCAACAGGTCGCAATTTAGTAACTAGCCACTATTAGTCACTATTTGGTCACTTTATTTTCTCAAGTCACTACAAAATGGTGACCAGTTTTTTTTGTAAATTATTGGACGATTTTATCAAGCACTGTCAATCAAGCATGCGTTTTGATTCGCATCGATCAGTTTGTGATCCATCGCAAACCAATGCATGATTTGACTGCAGCATTTCAGTCCAAGGAATTAAGTATTCATGCTACTTTAGAACTAGTTTTGAGTTTCTTGTCAAAAATAGGGTTTCGTCTAGAGATCTCGGCAAATTTCTAGACTCAGAATTATTTTCATAAATTGTTTGATGTAGAAGATGAGCCAATAAGCATTGATTCGAAAAAAGATATGTTTTCCTCTGAGACACCCTAGCATGTGAAGTGCAAGTTACAAGACAATGTGATCATTGAGAAAAAAGTGATTGCCACTGGCTTCTCAGGAATTATTCTTTAATTTGAAAAACCCGATATTTCGGCTTTCTTCGTCAAGGGTCAATTACAGACTGAATGCATGCAAAACAGAGCGTGAAAGTCAATGAAGAATGAGAACTATTTACAGATGACACAGATGCAGGACGCGCACACCGGGCTGGTGTGAAGAACACGACATAGAATGCAGACTATGCTTAAAATAAGCCGTAACAAACACATTACTCTTAAATGAAATGCAGCAGTGTCTCACCAATACAATTATTCATTAAAGAAGTACTATTTCTTTGAATGTAAATTGATTCACGTGCACGCCTTAGAAAATGATTACCTTCGGTGTGCAGGATTCTCCATCTGATATTCTCCTCCACGAATGACTGATGTTCATTGGTAACATGCTGATACACAGCAGAAGGAGATTTGAGATGTTCTTTAATTCTTGACTTTATTGTTCTTTCTGTTTGGCCAATATATTTTTTCAGACATAGTTGACAGGTTACTTCATAAATGACAAATTTGCGGTAACATTGTCCACTTCTGGATGCAATCTGGCATGCCCAACAGTCTCTTTTGCATTTTGGTCGTTCAGGTCTCTTCCTCCATCGATGACTCAAAGGTCTTTCCGTTTGGTAAATCACCCGTATATTGTTGTCAGGATCACATTTTTTAGGTAATTTCGATACCTGCCGTTTGACTTTCTCATTGAGATATGGGAGTTTCAGGTACGTGAGTGGCTCAGCTTTCTCTGCTTTGACCGGAGGTACTTCAGCAAAGTAATTTTCGACCCAATTCCGAGTATATCCATTAGCTGCAAATCTTGGTCTCAATGCTGATTTTGATTGGGGTACTTGAGATTCAGAGGAATTTCGGATTGTCCTCCAATTCTCTCCGATAAGGAGTGCCCGGTTGCGATTACTTGGAACATGGGCTGAAAACGGCAAACACGTTTGGCTGTGGATGGGTTTCACGTATAACGAAAATTTGAATTCACGAGCCACCTCACACCACTCGACGAATGTATCCAAAAACGGTAGAGTCTGATTACTTGCTTCCTCAAATGTGAAGGTTACTTGCTTCCTCACCAAATCAACCTCAGGATCAAACACGACGAAAATGTCATCAACGTAGCGAGTCCATAAGAAAATACCGTTGTTTCGTGTTATAAGTCCTTCAACAAATGACATGAAGATTGAGGATAATGCCGGCGCAGCATTATTACCCATAGCGATCCCAGTAGTCTGCTGAAAAAGTTTTGAGTTGAAGATATAAATGTCTTCAGATGCCAAAAGCAGCTGCCGTACAAGTTGGAGACATCGAGCGATCCAAATTTGAACTCGGTCCCTGGAATGGGTTGAAAACATTTCAACCGTTCAATGAAGTCTTCTGTCGATTTCAAGTGTGCTGGTACAAAACGCTGAACTAATGGCTGCAACAGCTTTGCCAAGAATACTTGAATCTTCCTTGTACCTGAGTCCAATGATGAAATGATTGGTCTTCCACGTAAAGATCCTTCCTTATGATCCTTTGGCAACGCATAAGGAATGCTAGGAAGCGGCTCACTGCACTTGCACTGTAGGATAGATTTCTCCAATTCACTTCTGGCATACTTGCTCGCAATCGCAGTCAATCTTTGATTTATCTTGTTTTGCCTCGTTATTGGCTGAACCATGCGCACCTCTTTGTCGTCTTTGCTCAAGCAATCATTCACCATTGAATTATATTCGTTGATATTCATCGCAATAAGTCGGTTCGTTTTGTCAGAGTTGATCAGCATCAAATTCTTGTCTTTCACAGTCTCATCAATTTCTTGCATTGTATTGCGACACTCCCAGTGGGCTTGAGATTGAGGTATTGATTTTGCACTCCCGTAGATATGTAGCTGGCAGCTGCAGCTACTCGAGCATGGACCTTCTTATGTTCCTCCACCGGGAACTGTGAATAATCGTCTACTCGACAGTGTCAAAGCAAGTGTTCAAATTTCTTTCGAGAGACTAGTGAAGGAAGACGCGGTTGCAGCATCATCTCCAGCCAAAACAGAACTTTTCAGTGGAATTCTTCATGTCATTTGTTGAAGGACTTATAACACGAAACAACGGTATTTTCTTATGGACTCGCTACGTTGATGACATTTTCGTCGTGTTTGATCCTGAGGTTGATTTGGTGAGGAAGCAAGTAACCTTCACATTTGAGGAAGCAAGTAATCAGACTCTACCGTTTTTGGATACATTCGTCGAGTGGTGTGAGGTGGCTCGTGAATTCAAATTTTCGTTATACGTGAAACCCATCCACAGCCAAACGTGTTTGCCGTTTTCAGCCCATGTTCCAAGTAATCGCAACCGGGCACTCCTTATCGGAGAGAATTGGAGGACAATCCGAAATTCCTCTGAATCTCAAGTACCCCAATCAAAATCAGCATTGAGACCAAGATTTGCAGCTAATGGATATACTCGGAATTGGGTCGAAAATTACTTTGCTGAAGTACCTCCGGTCAAAGCAGAGAAAGCTGAGCCACTCACGTACCTGAAACTCCCATATCTCAATGAGAAAGTCAAACGGCAGGTATCGAAATTACCTAAAAAATGTGATCCTGACAACAATATACGGGTGATTTACCAAACGGAAAGACCTTTGAGTCATCGATGGAGGAAGAGACCTGAACGACCAAAATGCAAAAGAGACTGTTGGGCATGCCAGATTGCATCCAGAAGTGGACAATGTTACCGCAAATTTGTCATTTATGAAGTAACCTGTCAACTATGTCTGAAAAAATATATTGGCCAAACAGAAAGAACAATAAAGTCAAGAATTAAAGAACATCTCAAATCTCCTTCTGCTGTGTATCAGCATGTTACCAATGAACATCAGTCATTCGTGGAGGAGAATATCAGATGGAGAATCCTGCACACCGAAGGTAATCATTTTCTAAGGCGTGCACGTGAATCAATTTACATTCAAAGAAATAGTACTTCTTTAATGAATAATTGTATTGGTGAGACACTGCTGCATTTCATTTAAGAGTAATGTGTTTGTTACGGCTTATTTTAAGCATAGTCTGCATTCTATGTCGTGTTCTTCACACCAGCCCGGTGTTACGAGATTCAGTTTCCCTAGGTTTTAGTTTCCGATCGGAAAATAAAACCATGGTTTTAGCTTCCTAGTAGGAAAATGATACCAGGTTTTATTTTCCTATTAGGAAACTAGAAGCCGCAACACCAGGGGAAAACCAGTGGGAAACTAAAACACACTTAAAAATGTTGGGTTTAATTTTCCTATCGGAATATTAAACCATGGTTTTAGTTTCCGGTAGGAAACTGAGACAGAGGGAGAGAGAGAACTATAACACCGGTGTGCGCGTCCTGCATCTGTGTCATCTGTAAATAGTTCTCATTCTTCATTGACTTTCACGTTCTGTTTTGCATGCATTCAGTCTGTAATTGACCCTTGACGAAGAAAGCCGAAATATCGGGTTTTTCAAATTAAAGAATAATTCCTGAGAAGCCAGTGGCAATCAATTTTTTTTCTCAATTACTCATCCAGGAATGGCCGCATTATACCATATGTATCAGAATGTGATCATGTCTTAAGTGGTGTTCAAACATCGTGGAATTCTGATCATGAGGAGTTACATGCTCGGATCTTGAAGCGGTTTCATAGCTTTCTACAGTCTAGTATAACTCGAGGCTGTCACGTATTCTCGGAGGTCACGCAGTCGGGAAAGAAGAAGTTTGCTGAGCTGGCAGAGGCATTCAATGTTCATGCTATTACAGTTATTGATGAATTATGCGAACTTCAGGCTCAGCATCCCGATGATACTTAGATTGATGTTTTCCGCCGATTCAGGACAACGCCTGATCATTCGAACCACCCAAAATTAACGGAACTCGCAGAATCTTATTTATTGGTCGTAACTCACAATATGAACATTGAACGCGGTTTTCCGTAATGAAAACCGCTGAAACAGTCCAACATAACAATATGAGACCAATTTTGCATGACTCCGTGCGATTTGTAAGAGATCGATTCGATCGGTCAGACTTTGAGTCATGCAATCCACCGAAGTCCTTATTGAGTGACGTTCAATCTGCTGGTTCGAAAATTTGCTGGTCAGCAAAATTGGCCGCGGTGAACAAGGAGAGCCTTGCTCAAGAGTGCTCCCTGTGAGAAACCTTGAGCGTCTTCAAAAGACACTACGTCAAAAGAGCTGAAAAAAGATATTGACCAAGTGGAAATGGAGATCTCTGAAACGCGGAAACGGATCTGGAACAAAAAAGGCGCAGGTTGCACTTGGACGACTTTTGTATCCCTGTCACAAGTGAACTTTAAAGCATGTCGTTTTGTTAATACTTCAACAAATTTTCTTGATAAAAATCACACTTCATTTGCTTTTTGTTTTCTCATCATGTACTTATAGGGGTCAATTAGGTGAAGTACATATATATTTATAGGGTTGCCACTCAAACGTTAAAAAGTCACTCTTTATACACGCATCTCTATCTAGGTAAATTCTAATAGTACTTGAAAACGCCCTTATAAGTTCAAGCACTCTTTCGGCAAAGTTAATGAATAAAATTTATCTTAGAGTTTCGAGAGGGCTGTCAATAAGCTTGCACTTTGTTTCATGAAAAGGTATTTTAGTTTATCTTAGCTGTCTTCCTCATCGTCTGTTAAGATGTCGGTTATGATTGTAATTTATGTTCACTGTTAAATTTCTTACTCTATCGATTTTTGTATAATATTTTCTGGTTGATTCGCTTAATTTTGGCACTGCCGGTTTGAATCCTTGGGTCTTTCATCAAAATATTCAGCAGAATTGTGACGCCGTATAACTTGCACTCAAATCAATATTTGCCACTTGTTATGCCGGTTTCATAATTATGCGGTTCTTGTGATCGTAAGACAGTCGAATTTTCGCGACCCTTCGACCGCTCTCTGCTGTCTTAATCATGCAAAGTGAATTTTGCGTGTACAAACTGAACATGTATTTAAGACTGACTACACCTCATCACGTGACATAAAATCAAGGGTTTGCGCCTTAACAGTTGAGGGTAAGTTAAAACCAAATGTCATCATGATACTACTTATGAAAATAAATGCAGGAGCGTCACAAAGTAATGTCTTCATGCTGCTACTTATGAATGCAAATAAGTAATATGAACAAATGTGATGAGATGTAGTCAGTCTTGAATGCATGTTCAGGTTGTACACGCAAAATTCACTTTGCATGATTAAGACAGTAGAGAGCGGTCGAAAGGTCGTGAAAATTCAACTGTTTTACGATCACAAGTGGTGTTTTTTCGAAAATATATTTACCTGAATTATGAGCATCATACTTATTTGGCTACATGAATTTAGTCGCCTGTAGAAATTTGCAGATTGTCGGTTCAGTCAGAATCTTGTAAAAACATTCTTCTATTTAGCCACTTTTGTGAATTTTTAGGTCAATATTTTGATCGTTAGGTGTTGGCAACCCTGCGTTATACTGCATGGTGTTGGCAACCAGACGCGGTCGTAAAAATGTGTGGTGGAATGTGCGACTATAACGGTCTGCCGGGCTGAGGCACAAATTACTCCCGTCCAAAGTTAACGTCTTGTGACTGTGGCTTATGCTAAAGTTGCTCCCCCCCTTAAACTCCCCAAAAAGACCACCACTGCCCATTTCTACCAAGCTCGTGTGAAGTGAAGACAAAGAACCACAGCCATCCTGTGGGACAAACGCTAAAGAAGAAGGATAAGTCTGTGAGTATGTTTAGACCAGGGGTGCGCAACCTTCTACATTTTTCGGCCGCCATTTCGAAGGCCGAAAGAATCACGGCCGCACGTAATATGTGTGCAAACAACTAGGTCAATAACCAATCTTTTTTATATTCCACCACTGAAATTAGTTCTCCCTGATGAATGACGCAGTGAAAATCGCATAAAGGCCTGCTTCGTAAAGAATGAGTTAGCAAGTTAACCCATGTACGACCGACGGTCATTTTTGACCCGAAAAGATTTTAAGCTTAAGGTGTTATCAGCACTTAAAAAGATAAGTTGAAAGTATATTTTTTCTGAGGGCAACCGAAGGAGAAAACACTTTACTAAGCTATTGTAATAATTCATAAAGGAATCACGAGCCATACAAAATTCATTCATTTATCACAGGGCCGGTGATCTTAGCAGGCATCCTTATTCAGGCCATTGACTTGAAGCTTGCGTGCGCGAACAATTTGAGTAAACTACAATTGCCCCTTTTGCTTCTTTTAGCTGATGACTCTAGCCATGAATGCACATGAATGTAACTTCCCTAGATATTCTATTCATGAGTTATCGAGCTGCTTGAACGCCTTCATCGCGCCTGCGGACGCGCATTTTTCTAAGCAACATGGACATAAAGGTGTTCTACAGTCACAAGGTGACTAGCATGCTACTTCAATTCCGATTGTTTTTCGATTGCCTTGAACTCCAGAAATATTTGCAATATATATGTACAACATTCTTTTTCATTTACTTCTCATTGTCACGGCCGCACTTTGCCTCTGCTACGGCCGCAGGTTGCGCACCCCTGGTTTAGACAGTATAAATCACTGGTGGGCAACGCGTGGCCCGTGACGTGCGTGGGTATCGTTTCTCATATCTTGTGGCTCGCGAACGTCATTTGAATCGATGATATGAAAATGACCTACTCCGACTTAAAAATGTGACTCTAGGGTTGAGGGATCTTTGTTAGAATTTGAAAAATCATTAACTAATGACTGAAAGAGCAATATGATGGCACAAAACTTCTCATTCGAATGTTCAACCCACTTACCTTTTATGATGAACCTCAGCATGGACGCTAGTGACATAGCCATCAACTGTGTGAGTTTATGCTGGGTCACGTGGTGTTCGATGTCTTGTTGAACATGTTTCACTAAGTAATAAGCCAAGTTGCGAAGTCTAATTACTAACTCACAAAACATGCATGCGTGTGAGAATAATGTGTGGGTCAAATGATTCACTGCGGTCCGAGCGGGCTGGACCTGGGCCTGAGCCTCTGATACTTCAGACCCATTTGCCATTTCATAACGGAAGATCATCTCGAATAGAACCCGTCCGTAAATACCATTTGCACATGAAATGAAAAAATCATAACCCTGCGCCCGCACGGTCTAAATTCATCAATTGAGAGTCAATTTTTATGCAAATTTTATTTTACGAGTTAGACCACTGCCACTTGAGTACGTGCGACTATATAAAGTCTGACGGTTTTGTGTTCTCAAACAATGGCTATTAGCCGATCATTATTAATAATTGTTAACAGCAGGCGGTGTTACGGTTGGCCTATCTATAAATTCTTGATTTCTGCATATTCAAAACAACACAATCATGATTATTTAGTTGCCTCGGTGTTTCTGTCAGACATCATAGAATCCATGAAAGGAATGATAGAATCGATAATTTAGAATCGCTCAATTAATATTTTCAAAATCGGTCGATGAAGGCGATTTAAAGAATGATCAATGCCGTATCGTCTCTCAAAATAAAGCTTCCGCCTCTACCTCGTAAATATTCCGTCTCGAGTTCCTCGTCACTGTCGTAATCATCTTTCAATTAAATTACTCGATCCCTTGTATTCCGCCTTATCATCAATCACACAGTTTATGGATTTAATCACAAGAATCAAGAGCTGGATCACCAACTCGAAAATTTATTCGTGAAACCCGTAAGTAGAACCCGTACTTAAACTGAAAAGTGCATAACTCGCAGTTACACTCTAGAATAACTCAAGTAAGGTGCATTTTTTCTATGCCGATGGGTATTTTGCATTTATGTGTCCAATTCTCGCATGGAAGAATGAGAAAATGTACCTTTGATGAGGGGTGGAATGTTTACGGTTAGGCTATTTCCATTATGTGTAAAACTGTATTATTGTATTATTCTATGCTTTAGTTATCATTAATTGTTTCAGATACATTTCTAGAAATATTAGACGCCATAGAAGGCTTATCGGCCTAATACTCGGAAATCTTTTTGTGATATGAATTTACTTCTATACAAAAAACGACGCAATAAAAATATAGATAAAAGCACTAATGTACACATTATCCCGCAGTAGCTTAAAAATGAATAGGTAGATCGATTAGGTCAGTGGTGGGCAACGCGTGGCCCGCGGGCCACTTGGTGGCCCACGGGGACATTTTGGGTGGCCCGCTACCGCTTCTCATATCTAAAGTGGCCCACTGACATTGTTTGAATCGATTATGTGAAAATGATTCACTCCGACTTCTACCCTTGAGAGGTGCATCTAAGGGTGTGAGATCCTCTTTAGAATTTGCAAAACCATTAATTAACAACTAAATGAGCGATATGATGGCACAAAAAACAAACGTTGACATTCGAATTATCCAACCATGCTCTTTTCGTAATGAATATCTTCTCGCATACGCGATAAATGGTCATCACCTGCGTGAGTTTGTGCTAAGTCAATAGTATTCAATGCCCTGCTGAGCATGTTTCTCTGAGTAATAAACCACGCCTCAATAAACCTAGAAAGAGGCCATGTTAATTAGATCTTGACTGTGAATGGAGAAACCCAACCGCAAGATTTTGACAGGCCAACATTGTTTTCAAATATTATTGCTGAATTTCATTTGTATACTGCTGCACTAATATACTTCGTATATTTACTACACTATTGCATATTAGCACACGACTACCATTTGTGGAGCCCATGCGCGGTTTTTGAACACTTAAAAGGACGGAATAAGAGAATATAAAGCCTATAATACTACCTTTTAAAACTGGTTGCCCGCGAGCCTTTTCGTGGGCCACTCCTTGTGGCCCGCTATTCCAACTTGGTTGCCCACCACTGGATTAGGTGGTGCTCGCGCTAATTCCCCTATGATTTGCGGTAGAAAGCTTGTCACCGCTCTAAACTATTGTGTTAATACCGCGTATCATTGCATGCATCAATAAATGATAAATTTTCAACACCATATGGTAGGCCCTGTAGGAAATGATTGCCCCTGAGCATGAAGGCCTGGCAGAAACGTTCCGGTCATCAATCCTCGATGAACATTTTTGGAAATGTATCGATCGTCATTTAACTTCACAACTCAATGAAGCGGTTATCATATCCTTCTATTATTTATTTAGCCATTTGTAGTGATGATGCGCAGAAAAGTGAATGTTTTTCAAAGATGATTATATACAATTTTTAGGAAAATCTATTTCAGAATTGGTTGCTATGATTTGCCAACTTGTAAGGGTCTACGTAGTAATTATTTGCACATTTAGGCAGGAGTACTTCATTCTTCATCAATACTTCTATTTTCTAGCTCTTACTACAACATGCCTGACTTTTTTTCATATGTACAGGGATTCTTATTTAATTCATAAACATTCATTTTCAGGAGACGCAAGCTCACCTCATGAAACCTCGAAAATCTATTGAATTGATGATAGCCAAGTTCTATCAAAGCCCAGGATCGCTTCGATGGTTTTAGAATTCGGAACACTATGAAGACACCAATGGAATAGATCGATTGTTCAAAAAACAGCAGACCTTTTGATTCTGACAGTGAAGAAGTTTTTAAAATGTAAGCTGTCAATATATGTATAGATCTTTCAATTTCTGAATGAGTATTTTCTGTTTTTCTTAGAGGGTAGGTCTATTTAAAACCAACTACAATCATCACTCAAAAAAGGCCTGAACAGCAATGTCGATCCTAAAAGAACAACAATTTGCAACCAAAAGAAAGATATCAATACGATTATAACCTATTTCGATGCCTAGAACGCCCACAAATTACATTTGAAATTTTTTATTTTTTATAACTTTAATTTTGAAAAATAAAAATAAAATACCTGAGTCTGGCCACACTGGAAATTTTCACTTATCGTTGCTGGAGCAGTGTTGGGCATGCAACTATAAAAAAATTGCAACGCAAGTGCAACTTTGAAAAATTCGTGCGGACGTCGCAATCGCAAACGCAACCGAAAATTATCGCGGTCGCAACCCAATTTTTTATGAACTTCAGTGCTGGAGACAACAATCACTAGCAGAGTATAAAGTGTAGAATGCGCGACACATTCTCATGTATGCCCAGCTTATTACTGGCCTGTCTAACATAGGTAGTATCTGGTTGCTTGTCACTTGAACCGCCATGACTTCTATATACCTACTGCCAACAGACGCAGTCAAATTGTCTGCAAAATATGATATGAATACAACCCCGGTTTCTTAGTACTGAAAACGTTTCGTTCTATTACAAAATAATTTTTCTAGCAAAAATATCTGAAGAACATCATTTGACGCAGTTTTTGCAAGTAAGAAAAGTGATTTATGTTGCAACACAACAATACCACTTCTTTCAAGTTCCGTCAACATTTGCACCTTTGTCTCATAGGCTTATAGACTTGGCACGCTTTTCACTTTTGTAGTGTCTTGCAACAGATTCTGGATCGGAAGTGGACTAAATTGACTGTAAAAGGCACACAAATTTGACACAACTGCTCAAACAGGAGAAGACGATAATCCTACCCTCAGATTGCTCTTCTACAAGCGATTGTAAAAGCCATGAATTGAACGCAATAATGTCCAACAAATATCAAAATATGTGAATTGACCATCTGCGCGAGCCTAGAACACCATAGAACTTCATGTTGCACTCCGAATATGCATAATTCCTATTACAACTCACTTTTTTAGCTTCAATTTAAAAAAGTTGAACTTTAATTTAAAAAATGAATGTAACTTTCTAAATAAATAAAAAATTCTAACATGTAGTTGTGTGAGCGACCACTACAGGTGTCCTTTATTAAGTTTGAAATTCTTCTTTACACTCGTAGAACGGGTCCATCCTTCATCTTATCGAATAAAAAGTCAGCCGCTTATCAAGTCCAAAAAATCGAGGTAATTTCACATCAATCTTTTCACGACCATGTAATTTCGCATGAATGTGATACATTGAGCTGCTCCTCTCGAGAAAGTATTTGATTTCATTTAGAGAGTCAGTAGTGGATTTTCACTTAATAACCATTCCAGCATTTTGCTCACATGGCAAAATTCTACCTTCTTTCTACCTTCTACCCCGTCGTAGCCATCCATGCGCCGTCTGAACAGGTATTCCATTTTTCTGTGACCACCGACTTCAGTCGCCGTTCTCAGCTGCTGCAAGAACTCGTTTCTTGATGTCGGCATTCTTGATACAACAATACTGCCCTCTTTTCGCGCCAGACTTGACACCTCTTTTCGATGTCTGAGGGCTGAGGCTGACCGGTTCATATTCACTTGTACTCGTTGTTTTACCAATGTCTGAGTTCATCCCGTCGTTCATCATGCAACAACGATGTCAACAATTAAGGTAAAAGTGCGAAACAACCAAATCGATTCATAGCTATCGATCCGGCCTTGCGCGATGATACACGGCGCATGTCTTGTTGTATTCGATAGGCTGTTGTGCTGTGCAACCCATGGTGTGACCAATCCTTCTATATTTGATGAGAGATGGATTCATAGGCTCAGAAAATGCAGTGTGTTCCCATTAATGCTTGAAAGACATGCATAAAACCTCGAATTTTTCGGACTTGATAAGCGACTGATTACTTTTTATTCGATGAGATGAAGGATGGACTTTTATCGAATCATTTGAGTGGAAATCTGTCTACAAGTGGAAAGTAGAATTTCAGACTTAGTAAAGGACAGCCAAAGCTGTAGTGGTCGCTCACAACTGTTCAAATTCTTCATTTACTAAAAAAATTACATTCATTTTTAAATTTAAGTTCAACTTCTTTAAGTTGAATCTGTAAAGGTAGTACATGTAGTTCCTCCTAGACCAGCGGTGCGCAACCTTTTATATTTTTCGGCCGCCATTTCGAAGGTCGAAAGAATCACGGCCGCACGTAATATGTGTGCAAACAATTAGGTCAATAACCAATCCTTTTTATACTCCACCACTGGAATTAGCTTTCCCTGATGAATGACGCAGTGAAAATCGCATTAAGGCCTACTTCGTAAAGAATGAGTTAGCAAGTTAACCCATATACAACCGACGGTCATTTTTGACCGGAAATGATTTTAAGCTTAAGGTGGTAACTAGCACTTGAAAAGTTGAAAGCATGTTTTTGTAAGGGCAACCGAAGGAGAGAACACTTTATAAACTAATGTTACAATTCATAAAGGAATCACGAGCCATACAAATTCATTCATCACAGAGTCGATCTGTTCTAGGCATTCACTCGTATATAGGCCTACGCATTTCTAGAACCTCGTATATAAGCCTGCCTACATTGCGTTATTATTGAAGTTTTGAAGTATCTCATTATTACTAATCATACAGTCCTTTCGCAACCCAAAACGTGAGCTTTAAATTTAATGTAAATAAAATCATTAATACATTTCCATTAAATGTGAAATAAAAACACAACTGAAATTTTAACATATTTGATTTATGAAAATACACAAAATCTAAATAGGTAGAAATACAATATCTCGTAAAGAAATTACAATATCAGTGTAAGACTCAGTGAAACTTGCTGTTGTCTGTCGTTGACCAAACTTTGAAAATCAGGCATTTGAGAGGATGTCATTAAACGTAAACTATTCTCGAGATTGTTTTTTGCTAAGCGCGTCCGGTACTTGTTCTTTATGAACTTCAATGTAGAGAACGCAGCTTCGCAGGCGTATGTGCTTCCAAATAGAACTAAAACACTTTGGGCCAACTCTCGCATTATTGGATATTCCACAGGTGATTTCCATATTTC
Organism: Prostheceraeus crozeri; assembly: GCA_907163375.1. NCBI lineage: Eukaryota > Metazoa > Platyhelminthes > Polycladida > Euryleptidae > Prostheceraeus > Prostheceraeus crozeri. The sequence continues at coordinate 30,432 of CAJQUW010010400.1, forward strand.
ACGTAAAATACCACCACTTTCGAAATGTTTCACAAGACAATCATTCACCTTCAACTCGATCATTTCGATTTGAAGTTCGAATGGAACCTCTTCTATCTGGATCAGGTGCGGCGAGGCAACGAGTTTTATTTTAGGAGCAAGTGCGTTGAAGTCGTCGAACCGCGCACTAAATTTTTGGTTGAACGCATATTCTATCATGAGTTATCGAACTGCCTGAACGCCTTCGTCGCGCCTGCGGGTGTGCATTTTTCCAAGCAACATGGTCATAAAGGTGTTAGACAGTCACAAGGTGACTAGTATGCTACTATAGTGACGATTGTTTTTCGATTGCCTTGAACTCCAGAAATATTTGCAATATACATGTGCAATATTTTTTCATTTACTTCTCATTGTCACGGCCGCACTTTGCCTCTGCTACCGCTCTGCTGCCGCAGGTTGCGCACCCCTGTCCTGGACCATGTCCTAGACAATGTTCATTCCGAATTACACTTCTAGGTCGTTTTGGCTCCTACAATAGTAAACGAATGAATGACAACGTAATTATCAAGTAGAATATAAAGGGCGGACAATGCAACGTCTGAGGAGACAGGTCGTTTACAGCGAAGGGAGATATTCCAGCGTTGAAGATATTCCTTGACGAAATCGGTCCTCTTCACTCGGATCTGCTTCTTGCCATATAAAGTAATTTTATCTTTGCCAATGTTGAGGGTAATTCATTTACTTCTAACACAGTCTGTCCATCGGAATGTTGATCATCTTCAATATCACTAATAGATGAGTTCTCACTTTCAATTATGAATTTTCCTACAGCCACTTCTTCATCTCCGGATGATTCCTCAACTGAGTTATCATATGTAAATCAGTCTGTGCAGAAAATCGTCGACGTCTTGCTGTGGGCATCATACGTTAGACTTCAAATGCTACATATTGCCGTCATAGAGCACGTAAGAATTCCGTGAATTCTCTTGTTTCATATTGAAACTGGAGTCCATCTCGACAAGATTGTGTTCATTTGATATTGCGATCAAAAGCTATCCATTGATTTCTGATGATTCAATTAATGTCTTGAACATAGAGCAAGTAGATTAGGTAGAGTGGTAACTCAGCATTCATTGAATCCCCAATTTGTATACACTTTCGATTTCACAAAATGAACTTGACACGGAACCCAGCACCAGATGTGAGATATACGAATTTTTGCACTTTTGGTGAGATGTACACGAATTTGACTTAGTATAACAGCAATATAGGAGAAAGAAAAGTAATTTACTAATCCTCCATATCATGACAACCTTGGGAGGCAATATGGTTGATTACATTAGCAATTCGATTGCCATTGCTTAAAATCGATTCCATTGCTTTAAAGCTCATGCCTTACTAAAATAAGATGATTTTCTTAAGCGTGATCATATCACAAACTACTTGCCACTGAAGCATGCACTGAAGGAATCATAGAGTAGGGATATGTATACTTACTCCATGTATATAATAATTTTCATGCTACTTAATCTACATTCCTTATAAACCCCAAGGGGCTAAGAACAACTCAAATAATTTTTTGGATCGCAGGAACGTAGGTAATCTCCGCAAAAAACTGTATCTCTTCATATAAAGATTTTCATTGTATATAGTGATGCAAATGGAAAATTTTCCAGAAAATTTTCCGGAAAATTTTGAAATTTATTTTTCGGTGATTGACGTTTTTTCCTTTGTTTTGGAGACTTATTATAGTCGTCTGAAAAGGATATGTAATATTCAAAGTCCGAAAACTTCTCTACCATCCCTATGTGTTAACTTTTGGTACCAACTGCACCTTTTCCATGTCTATTTCAGATCTTTCCAAATGAATTTCAGATTTCTTTCGCTGAATTTCAGATATCTGTCTGAAGCACAACTTTGAAAAATCTTTAATTCAACTGGAGATCTCCAATTCATCTGGATCATATCTGAAATTCATTTGGGCAGATCTGAAATCGATTTGGAACTATCTGAACCATCTGAACTAGAAATGGAGGATGTGTATCCTCAACGAAGATATCGGACAATGCGCCAGAAGTTTGAAGCTATCATAGATATTCTTTTACTCATCACAGATATCTTTAGTTTCCAAATATCTCACGAGTTTGCAGTCTTTATATCTTCCAATGTGGTCGCTCATGAATGCTGCGTCGACTGTGTGCTTATACTTCATCACATGTTCATCAACACATGGAGAACTTGCATCACTATGATCAACGCTGCATAATAAAGCTTAACTTTGAAGCTAAACATTAGCAAACTCCAAAATAAGGTACATTATTTTTGCTCCAGATCTTTCACATTGCATGTAATTATACCCCCCACTGTAAAGAAAGATCCACGTTATCGCAAACGGCTTCTGTGTGATAATTAAAAATGCTTACAGTTTAGTACAAGCCACTGCATGGTGGCAAAGGAATGTTCAAAAATCCGGAAATCGTATTGCTACGATCGCTTTAATCGAAATAATGTTGAAATCAAAAGTTTTAGACCCAATTTATTGGTACGCAGTTGCCTCGGCAGTTGAAGCGCTCAAATTGTAGGGCCTATCAAAAAAAATCAAAACTTTCAAAATTTTCCAAAATTTTCCAATATTTTCCATAATTTTCCAATATTTTCCAAAATTTTCCAATTTTTGCCATAATTTTCCACGGAAAATTTTCATCACTATCACACAGACACCGTTTGGGATAACGTGAATCTTGCTTTACAATAGGGGTATAATTTCATGCAATGTGAAAGATCTGGAGCAAAAATAATGTACCTTATTTTGGAGTTTGCTAATTGTTAGCTTCAAAGTTAAGCTTTATTATGCAGCGTTGATCATAGTGATCCAAATTCTCCATGTTTTGATGAACATGTGATGAAGTATAAGCACACAGTCGACGCAGCATTCATGAGCGACCACATTGGAAGATATAAAGACTGCAAACTCGTGAGATATTTGGAAACTAAAGATATCTGTGATGAGTAAAAGAATATCTATGATAGCTTCAAACTTCTGGCGCATTGTCCGATATCTTCGTTGAGGATACACATCCTCCATTTCTAGTTCAGATGGTTCAGATAGTTCCAAATCGATTTCAGATCTGCCCAAATGAATTTCAGATATGATCCAGATGAATTGGAGATCTCCAGTTGAATTAAAGATTTTTCAAAGTTGTGCTTCAGACAGATATCTGAAATTCAGCGAAAGAAATCTGAAATTCATTTGGAAAGATCTGAAATAGACATGGAAAAGGTGCAGTTGGTACCAAAAGTTAACACATAGGGATGGTAGAGAAGTTTTCGGACTTTGAATATTACATATCCTTTTCAAACGACTATAATAAGTCTCCAAAACAAAGGAAAAAACGTCAATCACCGAAAAATAAATTTCAAAATTTTCTGGAAAATTTTCCATTTGCATCACTATATACAATGAAAATCTTTATATGAAGAGATACAGTTTTTTGCGGAGATTACCTACGTTCCTGCGATCCAAAAAAATTATTTGAGTTGTTCTTAGCCCCTTGGGGTTTATAAGGAATGTAGATTAAGTAGCATGAAAATTATTATATACATGGAGTAAGTATACATATCCCTACTCTATGATTCCTTCAGTGCATGCTTCAGTGGCAAGTAGTTTGTGATATGATCACGCTTAAGAAAATCATCTTATTTTAGTAAGGCATGAGCTTTAAAGCAATGGAATCGATTTTAAGCAATGGCAATCGAATTGCTAATGTAATCAACCATATTGCCTCCCAAGGTTGTCATGATATGGAGGATTAGTAAATTACTTTTCTTTCTCCTATATTGCTGTTATACTAAGTCAAATTCGTGTACATCTCTCCAAAAGTGCAAAAATTCGTATATCTCACATCTGGTGCTGGGTTCCGTGTCAAGTTCATTTTGTGAAATCGAAAGTGTATACAAATTGGGGATTCAATGAATGCTGAGTTACCACTCTACCTAATCTACTTGCTCTATGTTCAAGACATTAATTGAATCATCAGAAATCAATGGATAGCTTTTGATCGCAATATCAAATGAACACAATCTTGTCGAGATGGACTCCAGTTTCAATATGAAACAAGAGAATTCACGGAATTCTTACGTGCTCTATGACGGCAATATGTAGCATTTGAAGTCTAACGTATGATGCCCACAGCAAGACGTCGACGATTTTCTGCACAGACTGATTTACATATGATAACTCAGTTGAGGAATCATCCGGAGATGAAGAAGTGGCTGTAGGAAAATTCATAATTGAAAGTGAGAACTCATCTATTAGTGATATTGAAGATGATCAACATTCCGATGGGACAGACTGTGTTAGAAGTAAATGAATTACCCTCAACATTGGCAAAGATAAAATTACTTTATATGGCAAGAAGCAGATCCGAGTGAAGAGGACCGATTTCGTCAAGGAATATCTTCAACGCTGGAATATCTCCCTTCGCTGTAAACGACCTGTCTCCTCAGACGTTGCATTGTCCGCCCTTTATATTCTACTTGATAATTACGTTGTCATTCATTCGTTTACTATTGTAGGAGCCAAAACGACCTAGAAGTGTAATTCGGAATGAACATTGTCTAGGACATGGTCCAGGACAGGGGTGCGCAACCTGCGGCAGCAGAGCGGTAGCAGAGGCAAAGTGCGGCCGTGACAATGAGAAGTAAATGAAAAAATATTGCACATGTATATTGCAAATATTTCTGGAGTTCAAGGCAATCGAAAAACAATCGTCACTATAGTAGCATACTAGTCACCTTGTGACTGTCTAACACCTTTATGACCATGTTGCTTGGAAAAATGCACACCCGCAGGCGCGACGAAGGCGTTCAGGCAGTTCGATAACTCATGATAGAATATGCGTTCAACCAAAAATTTAGTGCGCGGTTCGACGACTTCAACGCACTTGCTCCTAAAATAAAACTCGTTGCCTCGCCGCACCTGATCCAGATAGAAGAGGTTCCATTCGAACTTCAAATCGAAATGATCGAGTTGAAGGTGAATGATTGTCTTGTGAAACATTTCGAAAGTGGTGGTATTTTACGTGAAATATGGAAATCACCTGTGGAATATCCAATAATGCGAGAGTTGGCCCAAAGTGTTTTAGTTCTATTTGGAAGCACATACGCCTGCGAAGCTGCGTTCTCTACATTGAAGTTCATAAAGAACAAGTACCGGACGCGCTTAGCAAAAAAACACTCTCGAGAATAGTTTACGTTTAATGACATCCTCTCAAATGCCTGATTTTCAAAGTTTGGTCAACGACAGACAACAGCAAGTTTCACTGAGTCTTACACTGATATTGTAATTTCTTTACGAGATATTGTATTTCTACCTATTTAGATTTTGTGTATTTTCATAAATCAAATATGTTAAAATTTCAGTTGTGTTTTTATTTCACATTTAATGGAAATGTATTAATGATTTTATTTACATTAAATTTAAAGCTCACGTTTTGGGTTGCGAAAGGACTGTATGATTAGTAATAATGAGATACTTCAAAACTTCAATAATAACGCAATGTAGGCAGGCTTATATACGAGGTTCTAGAAATGCGTAGGCCTATATACGAGTGAATGCCTAGAACAGATCGACTCTGTGATGAATGAATTTGTATGGCTCGTGATTCCTTTATGAATTGTAACATTAGCTTATAAAGTGTTCTCTCCTTCGGTTGCCCTTACAAAAACATGCTTTCAACTTTTCAAGTGCTAGTTACCACCTTAAGCTTAAAATCATTTCCGGTCAAAAATGACCGTCGGTTGTATATGGGTTAACTTGCTAACTCATTCTTTACGAAGTAGGCCTTAATGCGATTTTCACTGCGTCATTCATCAGGGAAAGCTAATTTCAGTGGTGGAGTATAAAAAGGATTGGTTATTGACCTACTTGTTTGCACACATATTACGTGCGGCCGTGATTCTTTCGACCTTCGAAATGGCGGCCGAAAAATATAAAAGGTTGCGCACCGCTGGTCTAGGAGGAACTATATGTACTACCTTTACAGATTCAACTTAAAGAAGTTGAACTTAAATTTAAAAATGAATGTAATTTTGATTCATTTTGTAATTTTGTAAAATGAATGTAATCACAGACATCGAACAAGAGCAACTAAGTCCTTAACAACAGCAACCTTAATGATTGATGCTCGATGTCTGTGAGTACAATCTATGGAAGGAATAAAAGCATCATTACAAAGAAAAATGATCTTTAAAAGGTATAAATGCTATAAATGGGTCACCATTATTATTCAGCACTATTCAGATTTAAGAAAGGGTACGCTTTGTGAATCATAAAATCATGCCGCTGAAAACTGAATTAAAAACGTGACACATAGAGTATGGTCTTGAAGAAAGGAAATATCCTTTTCTGAAATATTCCTTTCATGTCGTAATTGCTTCAAAGATGATGCAACTACAAAGAGAGAGAGAGAATGGTCGCTGCATGATCACCATGAAAGTGACAAAACAATGATAACAAACTAAAGGATGAAGGACAAAAGTACTATAAATAGTAGTGATCCCTACAATACTGAGAAAGCGAGAAGAATTAAAATCAAAGCTCCCCTTTCCAATTTACAGGCCGACATAATAAGGAAGAGTTGCACGTCTGATAGACAGGTCTTCAGCGTCCAGCGTCTTCAACGGTCGATGTTTGGATGACCTTACTTGGTCAACTACATCCTACGATCCAGATCCCTTCTTTGAAGGAATCTTGTTTTTTTTGCGCTGTTCCTGTTAGTTTTAATGCATCATCAAAAATATTTGATCAAAATATTTCCGTTCAAGATTGTTTAGTTTTGCGTGACATCGCAGAGCAACCAACCTGCCGACTTAAGCAAATGTTTTTTTAATGTGACTATTTGTAATTATTTGATCATGCTCCATTGCAATTACTAGTAATGGAGAAATAGTGCAAATGTAGTAGATACTTTGTATTAGATGGCTTGTATTTGCAATCATCACTACTTTGTTCAAGATGTTATTGTGTATTTGCTGTCTCATGATTCGCCGGTATGGATTTCAGGAGTTTAAATTAGATTTGATGAAGGTTACTAGATGGAATATTATTGGAATTTCGTGACGCGTCAAAAGTAGGTTGGCAACAAAAATGGCTTGGCAAATGATATTTCTATTAGAGGCTAGACTTTCTATTTGCAATTAGATGCACAAAATGCATAAAACTCTCATGCTGCAAATGCTGGCGAAATGAAGTTTACAATCGGAAGATTCTGTCAGCAGGTGCATTTGCTTTAATGCCGAGTCCGCAGAACATTTGAATTGTCAATGAATAACCGACGACCGAATAGCTATTCGATGGATGCAGGTTGTGAAAATTTTATAATCTTGGTAGGACAGGTAAAGCCTAGTCATCAGGAACAACGTCGAACTTTGTGTTGACTTCTCAAACAGCAGGCTACGTCCAGAAGCGTGCCGCTCTATGAAGCAAGGACGCGTTGCGTAGTCATACCTGGGAGAAAGTTGACCAAACTGCTCACCTTGATAAATTGGATAAAACTGCAACAGCAAATTATATGCGATAATAATATTGGACTACACGTGAATATCTTCATCATGAGGAAATTTTCATATTTCCCGCTGTTCAACAATGATTGCAAAACATTCATTCGCTCAAGCACAGTTATCGTTGGCGCTAATCATGATTGTGGCCTGTCAATGATTCGGATGTTGTCAGTCTTGCGCAGATCCAGTGATAAGATACTCGTGAGGCAAGAGTGATAGCTGCGCACCGTGCAGGGAGAATTTTGGAAACATGGTGATCAACAAATATCCAACTTAAGTCATCACATGATATGTCCGCTCAATGATGTGTGAACGTCTGTGACATTCAGTCATTGTTACCTACAGACCGTTATGATCTCAGTAAAAGAGACAACATCATATGGCACTACAAGACATTGAAAGCACAATTTTTAGCCATGATTAGCCTTCATTTTTTGACAAAAGACGATTTTGGAAGGTTTTAATCCTTTGCTCTGTACCTAGTTAGCTCAGCTCATGAAATCATGCATGAAGCTTTTCAATGCCTCAAGATGCGATGGACATTTCTGGCAAGATTTGATCAAGGAACACTGCTAGTCATTTCCATTCATATTTTTTGGTATTCCATGGAAATAAATTCTCAGTTTCATGGGTATATTTCGGACCTTAATCTGTCGGGATGGTGCTATGAAGACGGCGGCATTACTAACATATAGCCTGTTTTAGAAGCGGATAAACTAAGGTCGCCGCACAACGGACGCGGTATAAAACGCACTAAAGTAGAGGCTTGTGATTTTTGCGAATTTCAAAGTTTGCCTAGAAGAACAATGTTCAAGGAGGAATAAAATATTGTCCTACAAAAAGGTCATGTAAGTCATGTTCTTCGGAGCTTCTGTCGATCTAGACACACTTGCACATAGTCCTACAGGAATTGCGAATTTCAGTTAAGGCTTTATTACACCGGCATCCATGTTATATCGCTAATAGTAACTACATGTAGTTGATGATAAAAACAGGTTGGCAATAAAATCACTATGCAGTCGCCAAGACGTAGCAAACTGCGAGTTCTACGATAAAACGCATTTGGCTATCTATGAGGGATGTAAAATAGACAAAGAACAAATCAGGCCGGTACATTATAGGCATAATACATTAACTATAGCATATGGCATTGCAGTCAAGTCAACCCAGTCACAACAAAAACCATGGAATAATGTTTCGCGTAAACAAAACAGCGGAACTCTTTCATGCAAACTCATTCCTCCTTCGTCACAACAATTAATTTCAACAAACAACAATCATTCCGTTGAAAAATAGCATCATGCTAAACTTTAATCTTCAATACAAGAAATACCAAAACGTCAAAATAATACTTACTCTCTTATCAACATACTCTCAAAGTAGTATGAAATAAGACATGATGAAGTTGACAGTGTCTACAATCTCGGTAGCAGCTTATCGACACAGATAAATCATCTGTATGAACCTACGAGAGCAGTTCACGTCCTCTGTTTTTCGTTCATGAATGAATTTACATTGTTTTAGTGATGTATATCTAATATATAATGCTCGCTTTTAAGTAATGCCTCAGCATTTGACTTCAGCGAATGAAAATTTACTGGAAAGATTGAAATCCTGTGGTGGATGACAAAATGACAGAAAAATTTCAAACACCTCTTCCTACTAAGACCTGCAACTGTTCCCGTTACAGTTATTAATCAAATTAGAGATAAATTTGATAAGAGGTTCTGTGTTAGATGCTCCATTCTCGGGTCAGTCAACAATAGAAATAGAAGAAGGATGTTGCTGCATCAGTGATCGAAAGTCCTTGTAAATCAACAAGATGCCATAGGGAAACCGAAAATATGTTCAAAGAAATTGCCATCAAAAACAAAATAAATATCAGTAGAGCATAATTTCAGCAATTCTAGCAAGCAGTCAACGCCAGCAGGTAGTTCTAAATTCAAATCAGCTATTTTGCGACTGAGAAAAGAAAGTGGACGAGAGAACTGCATTCATATTAAAGAACATCAGCGCACAGTACGATATTTGAAAACTGACAATGCCCTGACGCAACATCTTTCGTCTCGCGATCATGCACCGGATTTTAAAAATTCCTAGTGTTGTCAAATTGTAGTGATTTTGCATTATCTTGATGTGGTCCTTCTGGGAAGATGGATAGGACGACGTGGAGTCATTGACTGGCCGTCCTCAAGATCTAGTGCCCATGGATTGCGCTAACTGGGGAGTTATCAAACTGTCTGTTTTCTTATCAAAGAAACCAAAAGATGTTGATGACCACCGTCAATTCATTCGAGCTGCATTTTCAGACCTAAATCGCCTGAATCCATTGTGCTAGGAATTTTGTCGATGAGTTCGCTCACGCTGTGAGGAATGCACTGGTGTGGCAGTTAGCGGTTCGAACATTATTAGCGAATCACATTTCTTTGATTGTTCTAAATTTGCTTATATCACACTTGATTGTTAAACAGAACCACTTGAAGTAAATGTACCTGGATTTGTTTGCTTTCTCAACGACTGTCTCGTGACTTGATTGCCACCCGGTATAATTGCCATGTGTAGCCTATATGCAGTGGGAACTATGTCCGATTTTTCTTAAAAATCGATTTCAAGTTTTTTATCTGTCAATCAGGGCAAATGGTCGAATCCAAAACGCTTGGTACCCACGGTGCATTCATCTCAACAGTGGCTAAGCCGCTATCTAGCATGATTATGGAAGAGAGCTACACGTAGCTTGAAGTGATTTTGTTCGGTAACAAATTCTCGAAAAATTTCTGGCTAACCGAAAAAACTAATCAGTACTTATAATCCCTCTATTTGGCTTGTAGACACCACCTAGATGATTGTTATAGTGAAATCAATGTACGAAGCTTATTAGTCAATGATTGTTATGTGAACTTTGATAATAGGTCTATTCTAATGTGACAGGTGACAACAGCGGTAAATATGGCAGTCGAGTCATCATGTTCTTATGATTGAAAGAGATATATACTAAAACTGCTTAATTGCTATTGAGTCTACAACTCATACCTTCAAATTGTATAGAGTTGATAATCTTTTCGACTTACATTTCATTGTTGTCGATTTTTCAGAGGCTTCAGTGAATAGATCTACAATGCTGCGCGGTGCCAATAAGGGTCATGAAATCAAAATGATCTGGATAAAACTGTTCAAGGAAGCCTCGAAAAAATCAAAATAGCAGGCCTGTTTAGTTCACATAACACATATATAACATTTATGCACACACGTGACCATTACATTATGAGACAAAACACACCGGGAGGAAAAGTTGCAGGTAATTTTTTGATAAAACGAAAGTCCTCTTTCCTCTGTTCAAAATGTTTCGCACTCCCATGCGATTTTAATGGATGTTTCAACTCAGAAGATTAGTAGGTGAGATTACCAAATCCATTTGACCTAAGTAATGACTTCCTTTCGAGACGACATTTATCTACAAATGAGCTAAAAGTTAAGTGTTTTGCAAGCTGTCACGTACTGGTATAACAGGAGGTGTTACTGACAAGGATTTCCAGAGTTTTGAAAAATCTTTTTAGTGGACCCAGTAAGGAATTTCTGTGACGAGACACGGTCTAAGGTATTATGCCATGTTTCAGTCACTTTTTCTTGCTGCTGTGATGGATTGTGTATTCTTCTTGATACTATTCGGATGTGTGCTAGCCGAATGATGATAATGATAATGACACTTTATTTGCCAATACAACGCATGATCTTAAAGATAAGAAGTTTTGTTAGATGCGGATTCCCAGCTGGTGGAGCCGTTGTCTTGGTTGAAAAATACCTGTATTTACCCTTTCTTTTAGGGTCTCCAGTTTTGTGTAGGTGCATTTGATGTATCGGAGGCGCCTCTCAATGTTTGTGAAGGGCCCTTGATACTTATAGCAGGGTTCTAAATATTTGTTTGTGAGGGATGTCTTGAGGCTGGTGGGGATGTCTGTGTGACTTTCAGGAAATCTTAAGATTGACATGATAAAAAAAGAGATTTTAAGATTTGATGAAATTTTAAAATTAAGATGTAAGAGGGATATTGATAGATGATGCTTTAAGGGAAGCGTGATTGTAGTGGTGGACAGTCTTGAAGCTGATGTAGGTCTATTAGATTTCCGTTGAAATGTTATGGTCGATGCGATGTAAAAATCTACGTTCCATTATTCTATTTAGCAGGATATTTGCGTGAAATGAGTATGAATTTGTAAAGAGGTAAAACATTATGCGCAACGTTCATGACACAACAACAACTATCAACTTCATTGAATTTGAAGCAATGACAAAAAGTAGTCTTCATTTTTTTATTTTCGAAACTGAAACATGTCATTCTTTCGCGATTGGCGTGCCTGAATGATCGACGAATTGAGAAGATACATTCGAAAATTTAGCTTGTCATGGCCTTCCATATAAACTTCAATTCGTAATTAAACAGTTAAGATCGATGGCAAATCTCAACTGAAACTATTTTCCCCTTAGTTGTTGCACCTGTCCTGCTTCATTGAACAAGTAATGAGCAATAAGTTCTCGCGCTAAAATAAGTTATCAACACAAGCGTTTCACGATTCATTGTGCTCCTTGTTACAACATGTCGGATTATTTAGACAAATGCGTTATTTAGCGCACATGCATTGTTCGATGCAAATATGTTCATGAACAATACAGGACAGTTTGTTCATCATGCTAATTGATAGCATACGTAGCATCACGTTAACCGCACCATTTAGCATTTTCTAACATCGAAAGGTATAAGATGTGAAAATTAAGTCTCCAGCGCTTGTCCTGGGGAGTATAATGCGAGAGAGTTTTCAAACTGAAATGCTGAATTCTGCAATAACATGTAATAAGAATTAGTGGTGTGCAGACCCTACCCAAACCCGATCCGAGCCGAATTTGGGTTTTGGTTGGGTTTGCGAATTTATTTCGGGTTCGGCTTGATTGTGAAATATTCGGGTTATGAATTAATGATGCTTCGAAATCAATATAATCTAACATTGTGTGATAGTTGCACTTCAAAGACTTAGTGATACAATCCAGCAGCATTATCACGCTAATGCTGTACGAGTATACTAATTGTCATCGTGAAAAAGAGCAATTTCCTTTTCATTTAATTCCATGCACCAAGAATCAGCCTGAATATGAGAAGCGCATTCTCCACGGTGGCAGTAAATTGATTTTCAATTAATTTTTTTGGTTGTGTTTGGCTTCAAAATTATGGTTCAGGTTCGGTTGGAAAGTGGTCGGGTTCGGGTTTCAATTCATAGCCGTTGCACATCTCTAATGAGAATGCTTTTCTGAAAACTGTTCCAGTGACTTGTTCCACAAATCAACAAGTAACAAGTAAAATATTGGAAAATATAAATAAAATATTGTTCGAAAATCAAAATCAAAGAAATTACTGATTGTAAGAGAAATCCAAAAATATTAGTGTAGTTAACTAGCAGGCAAGTAATAAGCAATCAAATCATGCCATTCGTCACATCGTCAAAAATGACATGTAGTATACAATGGCAAATTGCAAACCTACTTCACCCGAAGAGAGAAGTGTAGCGGCATATAGCCCGTTCATGTTCATTTCATATTTTCACTGCGTTATATTCTTAAGCCCGCATAATGTTACAGGTAATAAATTTGTGTTTCACAATCCATCGCTGTTCTATGTAAAGGCAGATACATTGCCTATTACGTTTTTTGTTTCAATATGAACGAGTGATTGAAAAATACTGATGTAATGTTTATTGATTGTCTGCAATCAATTTCGCATTTTTGTCATTTGTAACAGTATCCATAGATATCGAATATTGAAATTAAAATGACAAGGAAACTTTTATATACAAGCCGATTTGAGCTAAATGATGATTAATTTTTTTGACTTATTGCAATAATCATAGAATTCCGCTACTACTGCTTAGCAAGACCTACAAGTTCTAACTAACTGCGAATCAAATAAAACTTGATGACATAGAATTTATCCTCTAACTTGAAGCTTATTGACTTTTTTGCATTAATATTTTTGCCGGTTTTCTTCAGAGCTCAGTTGATTGAGCAATGAAGCGATAAGAAAAAATGACTTGAAATAATACAGCAACAACATCAGACATTCTATTCCACCATATATTCTTCCTACATACTTGCCAGCAACTGTAAACCCACAACTGACTTAATTTTCCAGAAATTTTCAAGAAATATAAAATATATGTCAGTTTATTCACTTCCGAAATTTTTTACTGATTGAACGGAAATATTATCAAAAGAAGAATCAAAGCCTCAATAAAATTACTATCCAACAAGAATTCGTCAAATAGCTTTAAATCATCGCTGAATCAGTCCCTTTCACTTTTTTCCAAAAGGTGCGTGAACGTACATTGGCTCCACATTAATTTTCAGCATTTTATTGTAGATCCTCCCGCTGGCATCAGTCTCAGTATTTGATAATTGCCTTAATCACATGATCAATGAATAGTTAATGATCCCTCAGCAAGCTTCGGCACCTAATTTTCAAACCTATCCGTTGTTTTGATTTTGTTGTGACATGTTATTTCTGCGCAGTCTTCAGAAAATATAGAAGCACGGCAAAAGCTGCCTTCAGGCATGTTAAAATCGAAATAAATTTGAAGTAAATTTATCTTCAATTGATTAAATTGCTCACAAGCATAATAATGTCCTTCGCGCCACGAAAACGCTCAAAACCATCAGCGTTCTGATATCATATTTCATATTTCATATTTTCAGGGTAAGAAGAAAAAGACCGAAAATGTTGCCATGGCAGCAGCGGCTAGTGAGGGAACAAACGATAATGCAGCGGTTGGAGTCGCTGTTGCACTTGGTCAAACGTCTATAATGGACAAATACAAAAAGCGGATACATCGTCTGAAAATTGCCATTGCAGTACTCGCTTTGTCAATAATCGTATCATTGGCAATTGGCATTACTCTTCTCGTATTCTTCATTCCAAAATGGGATACAGTTCGGTAAGAAAATGTGTAAACTGCCTTTTACGATTGTTGATAGGCTGAACGTTAAATTTGCAATTTATTTTCAACTTTTGGAAAATTATATTTATGTAAATGATAGCTTCAAGGGGTGGGGAATCATAATCAAGCAATTAAAAAAGAAAAGAAAACTCTCCCGGAGAAATAATTGTCTAATCGTGTTAATCTAAGTTCAGTAAAATCGTTTTGCGGTATTCATCGCTTCGCGTCCAGACTCTTAGTCTTTGCAACACAGAGACACTGATAGACATGAAGAACACAGTCTGATTTTAACTGCTTTGCAACTTCTGTTCAGTTTGGTTGTAAGGATCAGTTGTTTCATTTTAACACATGACTTTTTAGCGACTGAATGACCAAACTTTACGAAAGACATCCAATCCATCATATACATTTTACACATCGGAAGACTTCAAAATCTGGTGCGCAAATCATTTTTGCCCACTTAAAATAATGACAAGTTTCTTTTATGATATGCGCAATGAATGAATTTGAAAGATCGTTTTAAATGTATTACTAATCACAAGTTTGAATATTAACATCACCAATATTATTATTAGAGGGTTGTCAGGCTTTAGGGTAGTGCTGTACAACTAGGTTTTACTAATCAATGGATGATAGTTAAATCGATAAATTTTTATGTGTCTTTGGTCTTCACTTTCTGATTTACTATTGTAGTAAATACAACAATAGGCTTAACTTGAGAAAATTTGAATTAAACTCAAATAAATTCCATTGATAGCGGAAGCAGTTCTGTCTAGTGCTGTGTTATACTCTGTTCATCTTTGATGAACTGAAAGCGCAAACCGATTACCCCTTTCCCACTTCACCACTTTCCAACGGGAGGAAACCAATGGCTGAAGCATCGTGCTGAGTTGGTAAAAATTTTTTATGATTGTGTTTTTGTGGATCACTGCAAAAACAAGTAGTGAATTCGTATTTGGAAATTCTTAAAGAAATTCATGTGATCATCATCCGATTCTCGGAGAAGCCCTTGCATTTTCAGGATTGCCATTAAAGCAATTTGATATAGATAGAGCCTTAATGATTATCATTTTAATTTTAACGTGATACATCGGTATAAGCATTTTACTGCAATTTTGTAACGGCCTAAAATATTCCCATGTATTGGTCACATACTAAACAGTATAATGCATTTTTGCTGACAGAGGAAAGTCAGAAATGTCGGATCACCTTGATTCCGATAATTTCGATATCGTAAACACTAGAGAAGCTAATGAATCAAATGTCAATTTCTGAACATTTCATTTAAACTGTTTTATAGATAGGTTTCAATCAATATCGGCTATGTTTTATTTGGGAAGTGTATTTATTTATCTACTACTCATGAGAGTTTCGTCAATTCAATTAAGGGTTGAGTAGACCAAGTACTAAGAAGCCCACTTAAGGTTTCTTATAAGTAATAATATCCAACTGCAGATCTTCTTTCATATGTCACTGAACATGTGAGTCGTTTTCTTGACAAACAAGGTGAGACGAGATCAGTTGCCCTGGATATTTCCAAGCATTCGATAAAGTCTGGCATCAGGGAATCCTTAGAAAACGTAAGTGTTATGGAGTTGCTGATCAACTCCACAAGCTTCTTACTTCTTTCCTTTGACCGGCAGATATCTGTTGGCTTAGATTGCCAAAGGTCCTCCACCAAGCTTTTCAATGCAGGAGTTCCTCAAGGGTCAAATTTTGGACCCACTCTTTTTCTGCTGTACATCAACGACCTCCCAGACTGCCTTGTGAGTAAATTGGTGATGTATACGGATGACACGACACTCCTCAATTCCAATGAGCGACTAGCTAAGAACACTCAGCAGCGTCGGCGGTTATGCGACATTCTTAATGAGGACTGAGCAGGGTCACTCACGACTGTAAGGAGATGATGATAATAGGATCAGAGATAAATATTCCATCTCTTTCTTTGATTGGCGGTCACGAAAGACTTGTCATGAAAACCGCACATCCAGGCCATTAGCAATCAGTCAGCTCAACGCGTTGGCAGTCAATATCGTGCCAGCAGCTATCTTCCACCACAAACTGTTTACTATCTTTATAAATCCACTGTTTGTCCTCTGATGGAGCATTGTTGTCATCTGTGGGCAGGCGCCCCACAAACACATCTTAACCTCCTTGAGCGGGTTTAGAAACATGTCAAGAATCTTCTGGGTGAAAAGCTCGCTAACAAGTTGCAGCCACTCTCCGTCAGACGAGATTTTGCTTCACTCAGTCTCTTCAACAGATACTATACTCGGTAGAAGCAGCTCTGCAGCAAATGAGTGCGTACCCAAACCTAAGATCTTCACAAGAAGCATACGCAGAGCTAATACACTCACATGTTATCATGTGAGCTTAGAATGCGCGCGTACTGTGAGTCGTTCGAAAAGCTATTTTGTTCTCACGGCGCAGCTTTGGAATCAGCTTCCCGAGACCACTTTCACTGACCAATACAATTTTGATGCTTTCAAGAGTTGTCCGAGCAGGTTTCTGATGGGGACAGCTTAATCAGTGTAGGTCTGCTTTTTTCCTTTCACTTATTTAAAATAATACAATTTATTACTTTTATCATTAAGTGACCCTTAGCTTCATTCATGCCTCGTAGCTGTGCTGGGGGTGAAAATTCTGTAAAAAATACGAATATTGACTGCCTGAATTGATTTTCCATAGTATAGCAGGCTTCGGTAACTCAATAAATGGGAAGTGAGAATAGGTTTGTCCGCTGATTGATTTTATTTGTTTCTACTTATGCCAAAACAAATTATAAACGTTTAAGAATTCTAAAAATATGCACTGAGTTGCTGCAAATGCTCTAGTAGCACAGCACTGTTGTCAATCTAGTTAACTGTTGTGCGATCGTTGTTTTCGTGACAAATTTGATTTGGAAATGCGGCCCTCATAGTTCGGCAGCCAGAACGAGTTTTTGCAGGGAACGAGGCCAAATATGAGACTTTTACAGAATGTCTGCCGAGTTCTACTTGGTTCCTCTTCTTGTTAGACAGGATTAAAGAAAAACACTTATTGATCCAATGGGACGAGATTGCAGTTTTTGAGAAAAATGAAATTTTCTACAGTCAAATTTAAATACAATCACTTCCTCATTTTTAATTCATGAACTATTGATATTATCTGTTATAAGCTTTCCATTTGTTGTTATAATTTGTACGGGTTTTCATATTATAAAAGAATATATGCGTTTCTGTGTTCTACTAACAAAGTATTTTTAGTCGAACGTTTATATTGCGTCAGATATAAGATCCTTTTGTCTACACAAATTCATCGCATTGTCTCTCTACAATGCTTGCTTTGCCATCGAAATGCTAAGAACAATACAGCGCACAATGAGCTGCATACGTGTGGCATGGCGCTATTCAGAGATCAAATTAGACCACGCAAGTCACTGCAAATTGGTGTGATTCCAGAAATTTTGAAATCAGATCGCTAATATTGATCGATTTGTAGTGATAGGGAAGTAATTTCATTTATCCATTGCCGAGTTTCGCATGACTTCTTTTTTCTGGTGTCACCAAGCAAGCAATGAACTCGTCTTTCTTTGCAATGAAATACTGAAGTGAAAATGATTAAATGCTACGGTCAATTGTTTGCTTACTTTTAATCTGGCAGAAAGTTTTGTTTCTTTCGAGAATGAATGAAAGAAGCTTATGAATGGATGGATGCATATTTCATTGAATGAAACAATGTGTCAGGAAGCAGAAGCCAATAGATTATAAATATAAATTGAAGGAATTGAATGTCAAAACTAAACAGCAGGAACCGTTGGACGACTAGGATGGGCTGATCCTCCCCTAAGGGGCTTCAGTACTTCCTGAACCTCCGCTGGAAGCCAAAGATTTTGGACAAAACATGAGCATTTTTCAAACATTACAAAATCATTCATAGATCATTTTTCAGCTGTTAAGAAGCAAACCCAATATTGATTTCAGTTTAGAATTCATAGATTTGAGTCATTATCATCACTGTCAAACGTATCAGAGACAGCGATGAACTTGCTGAACTTCCATGAAATAGCGAAGGCTGTGTACTTCATTGATAAAAAGAAAATGATTCGCGAACATAAAAATGATAAATGCAGCTCAGCTTGTGATTTTTTTGTAGATATCGCTACTTTTCATCATTATATACCTACACAGTGCACAGCCACACGATTGCTTCGATCCACATGTATGTTGTAAACGAAAAATCCATTTGGAATGACCGTGTGACTTGCAGTTGTAGCAGTACTGTCCTATTGATTTAACACAGCATTGACAAAAACGACATGCAGATGATTACCGTACTTTTCCGTAATAGCTGCCTGTCAAATAAGGCGTCATGGCAGCTTATTTGGGAGTGGCAGTTTACTTGGAGAAAAATTTCTAGGAAATATCCATTGTTAATTTCTCGGAAATCGTGCCGCGTGACGTTTTTCCTTCTCTAACCTCGTGTTGTCGACAGCCCGTAATAAGTCTATAGATGACCTTTTGAGAACCAATCAGAAAACACCTGCTTCCCTCTCTATTGTCAGACGGTAAACTTTCCAAGAATTCTTGTCCATTCTGACGAACTTGACTACCGAATATCATTTTCTTAACTACACCGGTAAATTAATTTTAGATCGTTCGAGCGTATGCACATGTAATTTTCGTTAATTTTGTACTTACTCATAAATTGTTTCTGCATTGGTTTATGCAAAAAAAAGAAAAACCGAAGAATGATTCAGATATTTTTCATGCTTTACACTATAGCCTACAGTGACTTAATGAAATTAACATTTTGTTTGAAAAAAATGTGGAAGGTACTTTGGCCTGTTGTACTGTAGTTAACTTAGCCAATAACTGTAGCTTGCTTAGCGTTAGCCTACATATATGTACAATAGGTGTATAAAACAAGTATAGGCCTACTTATAGGGTAGGCCTATTAGCCTATATGCCGTAATTTTGTTAAAAAGTGTAAGAAACATTTTGGTTAAATCAGTTTCATTATTCGACTTAGAATATCAATAATGCTGTAAATTAAAAACTTAAGTAGACCCAACTGATTTCGATTGGGTGTATATTCACTTATAAGGTGTTCCTATCAGCTAGAATAGCTGTAATTATATGATAAGCTGGGTGGCAGCTTATTTGGCAGTGGCAGATTAGTTGGATTCAAATTTTATGCCCCAAAACTGTAAAAACCAATTAAGCTGCCATGGTAGCTATTACGGAAAAGTACGGTAATAATTGTATTCGTTACACTATACGCATAATTTCCTCCATAGCATGAAAAAAATATTGCATAATAAGTAATAGCAGTTTTGTTCCTGACGTTTATATTACATGTGTGCGTGTTTGTCTAATTATTTCAGGTGGGCAGCAATAATTGGCATTGTCTTCGTTGGAATCTCAGTACTTGTGATTTTTGCACTGGCCATTACAATCGTCGTAATATGCAAGTTATATCAAGCTCTATCCGTAAGTCCGTGTTATTTATTTTTCCCAACAATTATTAACATCAGTGATTTCAATTCTGAATGTTTTCAGGAGACTGGTACTCCTTACCATGCACCTCGAGATTTGAGCGGCGTCAACTATCCTAGACAGGCTGGTTACGAGTAAGTACTGTTAAAAATTTTGATATAATATTCAAAATATTTCTATATACCTTGCCGTGCCATTCACAGCAGCGTGGCGAATCCTATGAACGAGTGTTCGTGATATTATGAAGAAGAGACCGTCTTACGGAGCCACAATGTTAGTTTTGTGATGTTATTGCAATTGTTGCTTTTTGTTGTCAACAGTGTATACGTCATATATGTTAGTGTGAAAAGGTAAGAATCGGAAGAGTATCCAGCGCTCAGCATAGCCGCTTCGGTTCTTGCAAGTTATCTCTTTCACAGGTTTTCGTAATTTCTTTTCAGTCGCCAAAATTAATCAATCGCCACCAGACTTCGTAAGCTTATTGGGGATTTTCTATCCTATCACAGAATTTCATGCAAATCAGACAAGTGTTTCATGAATATGGGACAATAATGCGAACTGCAAGCGATCTCTTCCTATTCTTCTTGTAGCAGCCCACTCAAGTGGTACAATGGGTCATTGCAAAGGACCTCAAGCCATGAAAATTATCGATAGAGACCTGTGTTTGTTCACAATCTATATTTTGGTGTGTGCGAGCCACTGTGTGTGTCCGCCGTCAGGTGGAAAACAAAATATAGGCTTCGAACAAGTCCAGGGATTCTCTAAATTATTTCAAATCATCACTAGTCCTATTTTTGATTTAAAAAGTCCGACCATGTTTTTCCTTGTATTCTACATCCATTACATTGTATTCTTTTTTTTTACTTGTCAATTCAGTTGATCCTGAATTACTCTTGCATCGAGAAAGTAAGCAACCTTCTCGTTAGCTGTCAACATAATCATCATCGTTTTACGAACGCAATGAAATATTTAATGATTTATCATTGAGTAAATGAATTGGCATGTACAATTAATGAGGCCAAGATTCAAAGCTGCGAATGCTTCGAGAATTTTCGGCGAATATCCCTCTTGTGTCACCCTATCTACCTATGTCAAGACGATCATCATCATCGTTAAGCGTCCTTATTTTCCCATTATCTTGGGGTTGGACGTGCGACAATGGCTCTTCTCCAACTGCTTCTATTTTGAGTTAGCTCTTCCCTGATTTCCAGCTTTGCCACATCTTCTTCCACGTCTTCTTCGGTCTTCCTCTCTGTCTCCTACCATCCACTTCCATGCCTTCCACTTCCTTCACACGGCAACCTTCCATTCTATTAACATGACTGAACCACCGGAGTCTTCTTTGTCTGATCTTCTCAACTATGTCCACTGTACGACCCTTCTCCTCCACCTGCGTGCTAGTCCCTCCATCCTGCCATCTTACTCCTGCGATTGCTCTCATCATTTTCTTGTCACAGCTTCGTAGAATATTCACCATCCTGTCGGTTTGTGGCCACACCTCCGAACCATACAACAAAGCCGATCTCACGCATACCTAAGTCAAGATCATATGCGAAATAGAGGAACAATGCTTCTCTCCTAGACATTGTTGTTAAAGTATGAGTCTCTTTACAAATGCTCCTAACTTACGAATCGGGAGGACCATTGTCGACAGAAGATCCGTTATTTTTATCAATCTATGGAAGACAACTCCAATTTGTGATAGGCCACTCTAAGCAATACATGACACAACCGCTATTCATGCTTCATGGTCGAAAAAGTTGTGAATCTCCTCGTCTGATTACTAGACATAATTTAGTTTGCACATTGTTGCCTTTTATTCAAAAGTGCTCTTCCGATTTGCATGAAAATTTTATGTGACGGGGAAATCGCTTCATCTGCAGTCTCTGAAGATATGTTGCAATTGGTTGATTTTGACGGATTATAGAACCTGGGAGAGATGACCTATAAGCACCTCCGCTTCCATTTGGATAATCTCAGATTACTGTAGTTGAATTTTAAATCATTGTAGTCATGCATAAATCTGACAATCTATTTTAGAATTGAACTACAGAAAGATATTTGATTGAGTTTATCATTCCAATTTTCAATATCACCCTTTTTTTCTGCGTCTACTCAAATTTTCTATGATGGAAAACTTGGTTTGACGCAATTCAATGATTTGTTTTCACAAACTCATAAAGACACTTTTTATATGACGCATTGCTTGGCTTCCTTTTGTAGATTCACATTATAGGTTACCCA
Source organism: Prostheceraeus crozeri (assembly GCA_907163375.1). Lineage (NCBI taxonomy): Eukaryota > Metazoa > Platyhelminthes > Polycladida > Euryleptidae > Prostheceraeus > Prostheceraeus crozeri. The sequence goes on from CAJQUW010010400.1 coordinate 52,672, forward strand.
ATTCCTAGAATTTGTATGCTAGTAAATGACAATTTTATTTCGTCAGTCGCATCATTCTGTCCTTGGTCTATGTCGGCTTCTGCTTATTGTCAACAAGTTTGGAAAACAGCCATTCGATACTTAATTTAGCACAACTTTTGACAATAATTTTCATTGTGAATTTTGAGTTCAGACTATCTATTGGTTGATTTGTCATTGATAATAATTCGTGGAGGTCGACAGGTCGGAGACCTCCAAGGTGGTACGCGGCCGCTTATTTGACACTTAGGCTGTCGGTCTTAGCAACATTCTGTGCAACGTATGATGTCGTCAGAACGTACGTTGTACTAACCTCAACCTCATAGCTTTCACGTCAAATTTTAAGTAGACCAACCGAGAGATTCGTAATGAATTGGTCCAATCACCGCGGTTGTTGTTTAGCCGACAAAATCTTTTGTGGTCGTTCCATCATCGTTGCGTAGCTTAAAGTGGAACATTATTTCTGATTCTTGTCGTCTATGAGTAGCATTCAATATAATTGCTACTGGTCAGATCAACTACCTCAAACACCAAGTTAGCCTAGGGCTGGGTCATCGAATGGTCCAACTAGCAAACATAGTATTAATTGAGAGCTCTCACTGAACGCATGGATGGCATCAATATTTTCTTATGTCTGTTCCCTGCGCATTGACGAATGTTCATCAATGCACTTTTTCATCAGGAAAATCTTCACCATTTATGAAGGAAAGGATGTTCCAGATGTTATTCTTATTGAACTCTTCTTCTGGTCTGTTCTTCGATTCTGGATGATTATGCCTCCCACTGCAATCAATAGTCTCATTTAGCGATTCAGAAGTAGAAACCAGTGAGAGTTCTACGTTTTCTTGTCATTCTGAAAATTCTTGTGATTTATTTGAGTAGCATATATCAGAACCTGGCAACTCTGCAGAAAATAATGCACTTCTATTATTTTGGAAATCATTAAGATCCGGTTTGAACGGATTCGTTATTATTACACACACATAATCGATGATGCTAACGGTGTATGAAGCATCTTTTTGATCAATTTTTTGCTCCTTTAGACGCTACTACCGTCTTGCTGTCTAAGTTGTTACATTCTGTATGGCACTCGGCAATTCTGCTTTCCCTATTTGCACACTACGTAGTGGCACCTGTCACCTCCGTTTCCCTAGCTCATCAGATCAACATGAATTCAAGCATTCTGAATGAAATTGTAAACTAGTTCAGCTGGGAAACCATATATGAGATTGAACTCAGTGAGTCATATTTTCATCTATAAGTTTAGCGCATTCATAAGCTTCTATTATTTCCTTTATGCCAGTAATTCAGTCAGCGAGTATATGTTAAAATCAAATTTTCTATAGCGAGCGAGGACTTGACCAGTCATTTTTAGGAAGTAAGTGCGCGGAAATAGTAAGGTTTATTATTGCATTTTGATTTACATCACTCACTTTCAATACAAAGTCTTCCACGAAATCGCAGTCAGTAGTCATTCTTAGGAACAAAAAGAATTATTGAGTTAGTTAGTCAGTCAGCGCTATTAAAATGTCATTGCTTTTTGTAAATATGATTTTCAAACTTCATAACTGACCATTTCTTATTGTAGAGCATGTTAATGTTACATTGTAATAAATGAAGTATTTACAACATAATTATATAACAAAAACATCCATTTCACAATTGTTCAGGGAATTCTAAAAGGGGAAAGTTTGTAAATGTAGTTGTAAATAGACTCACATTATGAAGAATAGATTGATCACCCTCATGCTGTAAATTGTCCGTCTGTGTCTCCTTCATGAATTCCGCACATTTTCTGTATGATGCTATGTTGTAAGATATCCGTTGTGAACGTTGGTGATCATGGTATTGAGAAAGCGGCTATCTTCTATTATAGTTCAGCATTGTTGACTCACAAACTTTATTTGCGATCACTGACGGCGGAACGTTTCTTCTCGCCATCATAGTTGATGCTTTAAATACGTAGTTTGAGCAATGAAGTGATGAACGGAATTCTTTTATCCATGAAATTGCGAGCTATCTCTCTTCAACCTTCAATGTCAACTCACTATCTTGTCGAAGAAATGGGTGGCAGAGCAATGCCATCGAATACAGAAACGCTTGAACCTGAAGCTGAAGTGCGGTTTTATTTGTCAGATATCGAATTCTTTCCAAAATCGTCTTTCTGGTATGCAAAAGTTGAATGGATTTTGAGAGAAATTGGTGTTTCATCAAGGTTTTCTCCTTGAAGTTATGTAAATTTATTCCCATTGAACTTCCAGTCATTAGCAATTGATACAGCATTCAATTTTCAGTTTTCACAATCTTGTGTTTAGATTCAATCGACCATTATCAAGAAAGGTCGAAAGCAATGTTCCTCGATGATCAACCAGTACTCTAAATATAATAACTTTGGTGTTAGTCAGATATGCCTCTTCCAGTCTAATCTGGCGTCATCTCCTACTTCTTGTAGGCATACAAATGTTGCATATTCCAAACGGTCTCTCAATGTTTTTAATTAATGAAGCATTCCGAAGCTCTTACATGATCAGTTGAGTGAACCAATGTTATCACTGATCAGTTCTTCATTGACTGAGATAGTCATGAAAAATTGTGAGTATCAAACTGAAACAATGTAATCAAATTACATGAACCTAGCGTCCATTTGGGTGAATCACTTGTCTCTAGAGTTCAGTCAAAAACATCCCCATGGTCTCATCATAAAATCCGCATGTACACAGCGAAAGAACTCCATGATATTGTCAAATTGACAAAAATCTTCCATCGATTATTGAGTGTTGTTCAATTCATGAGCATGATGCGAATGTCATCATTCGGAGCAGTATGCACATGTTGTTGCACAAGACTGGTTTTGATTGCTCGTAATTGAGTTCGCAGTCAGAGATGATGGCCGACAGTGCTGGTCGAAAGATCTCGGCAATTTGAAAAGAAGTGACGCTTTTGTCTGAAGGCTAACATCAGGCATACTGTGGTTTTCACCAATTGCGAAGAATTATGTCATATCCAGGTCCTCTATTCAATACTGACTTTGATAGTCAGATGTACAAAAATACAAAATCTTATTAAGAATTCTTATCAATACTTGAGAAGCAGTTGCTTCTCCACCTTGTGAATTTGATAATAGATGTAGTCATCCATTCCGAAGTGATCTTGACATTGTGCAGTCTGTTTTGCAATATATTTAGACTTACTGCATGTACGTGCGTTTTGGATAATTAAAGTGAAAATGTTAATTGTGCATAATGCAAGTAGATGTATAAGTTGAGTCGGCCTAAGTCGTTATGATAGGCCTACATGGCAAGCGCGTGGATAGAGAATATTGATGCCCATTAAGCAAATGATCGACCAACACTGCATCTATTTAGACGGTTGATAGATTTCAACATAGGATGGTATAGTAGTCCCATTTTCCTACTGCACTTTTTGATAACGTGGATTTAGTGGCTAGGTTTTGTTAAATTGAAAAAAACCCATTGCCCATGCTGCTTTATCACAGAGCACAGCATAAAGGAAGCCTCTAATGACTGATCTGTTAATGTTGTCGTTGTCCTCATCATTGACTTTGCACCTCAGTGACCGATTGGACCACAATAGATAAGAGTGAGTCCATGGACAGAGACGACCGTATTCACCGTTCAAGTTGAAAGCTGCGTTTCCAAATCGTGGTGTACCTTATTTAAACTTAACCCTGTGACCAAAGCACGATTTATTTGCTTTATCACATTAGGATTCAATGCCGTTCAATGGCCCTATCCATTAACTAAACTTCAGTCCAGTAAATATTTAGCTGGAAGAATGTTATGCTGATATTTATTGAACAACTATATATGACACCGACACCGGCAGTTTGAAAACTGTGAGACTTATGAGTTGAAAACTTATAGCAGGACATTATCTTTGTACAATGTCTTATTTCATCCAGTTGCTTAATTACCAACAGATTCACAGGAAATGTCTGAAAGGACCACTTCATTGTTAATGAACTACAACACATGTAGTCACCAAAATAGCGCCTTTTAATTTGAAAGTTGGTACACTTTCCAAACATAACATACCTAGTGGAATGCCTTTACTTACAGAGTTAATATTTCTCAAAAAGCTGGTGAGAAAGAGGGCAAAAATTTGGGTTTCAAGAAATAGGCTTGCTTTGTATCGAACATCAAAATGGAGAATGCACTGAACATTCTTGCACTTAACTCAGAAGCACTGACTTCTGAGTGGCTCCTGATAAAAACAGTCCTCAAACTCAGTTTTTATTAAGCTGTCCCAAACTATCGGGAAGCCTCGAATTAAGTTTGCAATAGCAGAAACGTTCCTAGCAATACCTAAAAACTATGTTTCTACTAAAATTTCAGTAGCCTCCTTCGTGACTGACAGTTCGTGGAGGCAAGCCTAGTTAGGCTTACTTTCAAACTGTCAGAAGGCATTGATTCAACCACTGACGCTGCCAAGGAAGGTGAAGATTTGGACTAAATACCAAAACACCTTTTTTGCCAACAACTTTTCATCAAAAGTTTTGTTAAGTAGAGTTATAATCTTACTGTAGTTTAACTGTTACTAATTCATGAAAGTTTCCAGGAGATAGGTCGGTGATAAGAATTCAATGAAAAATTACCATTTTTTCGAGTAAAGATATCATTAGAACATCAGCGAGAGAGATTACATGGAAATTCAAGTAAGACATGTATTCAACATTTCAGACAGGATGAATGCCAAGATGGCACATTGGCACACAGTACTGCTGTGTATCTCAACAGAAAATTTGTTTCTTCCAACAAGCATATATAGGGAACATATCTGCTTGCATTAATCATATGAGACTAAAGATCGAAAATTTGTTTATAAAAGAAGCAGAAATCATCTGTTTCCTTATCAAAGGTTCGACGTACGCTTTGATTTTTGAATTTATTCTACACGAAAATGGGTGATGCAACAGTATCTTCGCGCAATTCAAAATTTCAAGTAGTTTGTCGATAGAATTCAGCGCATCGTGGTTGAATGAATTGGAGAAGTATTTCATTTAGAGCAATTCAGGCTTCAAATTACATATGATGTACAACCCAATTTACTGTCACTCACTCATCCTTTTTGTGTTCCCTTCTTCTAGAAGATGCTAGGTTTGACGTTTGCTGCTTGATCATGGACTTCCATTTCGGTCGATCATGGGCGTCCCCTTCTCGGGCTCCAACACGTTTGAGGTCATCTTTCACCATTTTCTTCCATGTCTTCCTTTGTCTTCCTGCTCTTCTTTTACCATCTACTTCCTTCCACATAGCTTCTCTGATCCACTGTGTCTCATCCCCTCTTACCGCGTGGCCAAACCAACGTAAGTCGTTGCCTTCTCGCGATATTTGTGATGTTCTCAGGACCCATTGCTTTTCTGATGCTGTCATTCGATTTCTCGTCCAATAGTCTGACACCACACATGCACCTTAGCATTCACATTTCCACACGCTCAAACATCTTCTCATGGGATGAAAGCAGCGGCCATGACTCGCTAACAAAAAGCCACGAACTCCGAATTGCTGCTAAATTCAATGTTGGCAAACATTAGCAGTTTTCGATAGCATTCATTTAATTCCGGCATGTATTAGAGCAATATTAGCAAACTCAAATATATTAAGCAGAGCGCGTATGTGTCTGCTCTCAATGAAAGTAAACTAGAAGCTTATGACAGCTTGAATCTACGCGACGAATCACGTCTCAACCCCTGAAACTCTTTGCGATTCCTGGACGTATCTAAGGTTGGGTAATAGAGACTTAACGATCAAAACGTTTTTTTATTTCATTGTCTCTGGCTAATGAAGACGACAGTACCTTGATGACATTTTCAAGTACGTTTTTCAAAAAAATGTTCTGTTTTAACAGAGAAAAGGAAAATGCCGATAAGCGCTTTTCAATTTTGCAATTGCTTTACACTTTGCAACATTGCGTGTCAACGGAAGGCGGACTGCTTGGAGTTCAAAGTACCAACATCCTCAAATCTCCAATGTAGCGTTACAAATCGTAAGGGACCTCAAGTAAGGGAGCTGGTTCCTCCCCTGACGGACAGATTCAATCCCTATACCTGCATTTTCGTTCCGAAGTGCGACCCTTCAGCAACTGAATGGCCTACCACCTACTGCTAAACTGCGACAAGTTAACCTATCATCCATATCCGTTGAAAGATTATTTTGTCTATAGTTACTTAGAAATGATGGTAGGTTCTAGCTGACCGAATTGAAAGGATATCAGAAAAGAATTATTCCTGCAGCATGACATGTGTACTTGAGTTACCAAACCATAATAAACTCCATAATATACTCCAGTATTTCCTACAAAACCTTAAGTGCTACAACAATATGTTCAGCCTTGGTGCAAGCTATCATTGATCGCTGGATACGCCTGCTTGTTAGGACATACACAAAGTCAACGCTTAGCTAGCATGATTTTTGTAAAAGCACCGGATTTGTGATCACATGTTTGGTTCATGTCGCGTAATCATTTGTTGTTCTAACCATGCATGTTGGCGATTTAACATTGTGCCCAGTGCCCAGTTTTCACAGTGCTCCTTCATGTATCACATTTCTGTGTGATAATGCAAATTCCGGCTTATGTGGTGCGAAAATGCTAGAGATTTGAATATACCAACATCGATGTTCTAATGAGGCAATAAATTTTGGTGATACAAGTCACACTCACCCTTCACGAAAATAGACACAATTTCGAGAGACGTTATCTTAAGCATTTCATAGTGAAATACTAGAAAACTGTGACTTTTCGAAATGCATGGAATGAAGGAATTTTAGATTGTAGCAATAACAGAGCTTTTCTGTTAATGTCAATTGTTCGTGAATTTTGATGAAAATATGGGAGGTTCTTCATGAGTTCTGGAAGTCCTTCATATCTCATGTATGAGTAGATAAAGCAACCGATTGCTTTTTCCACATCAACTATGGGGACTTCCAGAACTCATGATTTTCTTCCACTTCTCAGGGCAATGGAGGGTTCTTGCTCAAAACTTTATTTCCAACTCGTAGCAAAAATAGACTAAAGTGCATTGTATCCAATAAATGTCGGCAACTTTATATCTAGATATCTGTCAGTAATCTGAATCACTTTTAAAAAGCCTCAAAGTCACTTTTAAATAGCCTTACAAACACGAACAGTGTTTATTATCGTAATATGAGAGACTGATCTGTGTCGTTTGCAATCGCTGCTTTACTTGGGGGTCGTGATTTCAACTCGGAAAGGCCCGAAAGTATAACGAACAAGCTGGTGGACAGCACACGGTTAAACTTTCATCTATGCTTTGTGACTAGTAAAATGCGGGTGTAAGATACTTCAACCTGAATTTAAAATTTGCGAAAATGGTTAGTAGTAGACTTGTTTTCATGAGAAATGTTTTGAAGTAGTAAATACATGTAGGTTCTTTCCACTGTTCATGTCACTATCAGGACGAAACCTTTTTCGTACAGTCACAAATGGAAACCGTCCAAGATAATCAGGCCAGCCTAGTTCGCAACAGGTTTGACGAATAGTAGACCTGGTACTGCGCTAAATTGAACTTGATGTTCTTTGGCTTGAAACTGCAGGATTTCACATTGTTTTGTGAACGAAAAGAATTACGATGCTGTAAGATGAGCTGCCGGTAAATGTGGCACGTATATACAAACATATACTGTACTAGCATATTTTCACATCAGTCAATTTTTGTGATGCATCTATTTCAACATCAATTCATAAAATTTATAAAGTTGTCACATGTGCAAGTTTTACATTTTCATTGATTTTGGTCATCTTACTTCTCAATTTGAAAATGCAAAGAAAATGAATCCAAAGCGTTGATCCTCACCTTAATGCTTAATTCGCAAAGCTGAATTACTTCATTAATAAGTCACTGTACTGCATTGTCAAAAGAATGGCATGCGCATCATAAAACGTCTGGTTTTTGTCAACGCATGTAGTATAATTGCATGTGCAATTTCAGACCAGAGAAGGCTAGCCGTCTCTTGCAGAAGTGTGGCCTAGCTAGACCTCAGGTTCGGATTGACCTGAGGTTTTTCGCAGACCTCAGGCCTAAAATGTGTAACCAAAAGCGCGCGCACATCTGAGTGCTGATTGGATATCTATGGCACGTGTCAAGCAACCATGGCAGCGGACAAACCATGTTTATTGTTGTGTTGAAAGTTATGCCAAATATTTCCATAACTGCTGAACCGCAGGCTTCCAGATTTTGCAAGATTGTACTTGACAGTATTCAGCAGGCTTTGGCAAAAGCTGTCTCGTTTTCATGGGATCAATCAGTTGGTTCATGTGGATGAAAGGCAAGAAAGTATGAACTTAGACCTGCCCTAGGTGAGGTAACAAATCTTGTACCTCAGGTCATAAATTCTATGCCCTTTCAAGTGCCATCTAGACCTCAGGTTTATATATGGACCACAGTTCTGCAACAGAAAATATTCGATCTCAGGTCTACGAAGACCTGAGGTCAAGATAAACCAGACTTTTGCAACATAAAGTTAGACCCCAGCTAATCTAGACCTCATGTCGAAGTTAAACTTCACTTTTGCAACAGAATTCTCGACCTCAGGTCTGCGAAAACCTGAGGTCTAGGTAGACAACACTTCTGCAACAGAAATTTTAGGACGCATCTATTTTTAGCTCATTTAGACCTGAGGTCTAGATAAATCACACTTCTGCAAGAGACGTAGGAGTTTCATTTATCATTACTGCAGGAAGTCCAAAACGAATCTCTCCACGTAAAATTTATGGATAAAACAATATCGCTTAATCGGTAAGTATTACGTGGAGATCTTCGTTTTGGGCTTCATATAGTGATTGAAGAAAAAAGCATATATGTACAATGCTCGAATTATTGGATATCGAGTTTGTCTTTGTATATGATCAGCGCCGTTGCTTATTCCTTGGCAGGAATCAAGCATACATGCCCCCTGACCAAAAAAAGTAAGGAGTAGACAAGAAATGACCTAATCACATTAATAACCTCCTCATATTTAACTTCGGACATTGTATTTAATCATAATCATAATTCTATCGGACTCATATTTAACTTCGGTTGGTTTTGTAACAATCTGGTAGCACTTTCTTGAATTCACTCACATTATCTGAGGCATGTTTATTCCGCTACATTTTGCTTGACAGTTGTTGAAATTTATTGCAAGTAATGAGTTTAGGAGTAACATTGGTTTTTTAATTATGTTTCACTTGGGAATGGTGAATTTTCATGAGGCGCCTACACTGTCTGACTCATAGACCGACCCCTTTCTAAGTCTATGAAATATCTGTTTTCAACTTCTATCTGCTAGCAATTCATCATCAAAGCAAAACGATGGCACCACCAAATCGTCGATTGACCAAATGCGAAGTTTGAGGACTTTATACAGCCATGCATCAAATCATAGATATTCCTGTTCGAGATTTACTTTTAGCAGCAACACTATTCGATGTTGATTCGGGTCAGTTATGATAATGAAACCTTTCCGGTAATAAGCATGCAGTAGTAATCGTTGATTCGTTACCCCATGGAAGCCGAAAAAAGTGACGAATTTTCCAATGTGACAAATTACACCTACAAATGTAATCAAATCATCACTTAATATCTTACATTTAGATACGGCATGAAGCATCTATTAATGCGTGCATCTATTATCAAGCCTCATTGCCAAGCATGTGTGACAACATGCTTTAGCTTAATTGATGCCCACTAGTTAAGTAAAACAGATTGTACATAAATAACCTTTATGTCTTGTTTGAGTGGAAATGACAGTGGAAGCGCATTCCTTTGAGATGTGCCAGCATGAGCCACTCCGTGGAAGATAGTAGGACTGCTGTTCTTTAAAATGATTGCCTGAGATTAACTTCACAAACCGACCATTGAACATTTCCAATCCGAGATGCGTAGAAAAAGGGACGGCAGATGCTGGTACACCTCACAGGATGGCTTGAGAGGCACAGCAGATTTGTTCAGAATATAAGATTGTCTGACTAAGTTCGCACTCTAACCATTGGAACTAATGTGCAGAGCAGGATCTTTCCAGGATGGAAACGGGTAGTGGTCCATGCTGTCAAATCTCGAAGGAAATGACACAGTTGATTTTTGAGAATGGTCGGACTAACTTCGCAGTTCAACCTTTCTGACTCCATTTGCAAAATTCAATGTTGATTTGAAATGAATGGTTTTCATAAAAAAGAGTTTTGCGTGCAAGTGTGCAGCCCGCAGGGTACTAGATCTCTCGAGACAACTCTGATAGAACATGAGCTGTGTAGAGTTGGATGAATTTTCAAATGCTGGCAGAAATGTTTCAATACTTGTCTCACATAATAAGAATATCGACTTCTCTTTATATGTCGACTTCTCTTGGTGGAAGTTCCCATGTCAGATGTCAGATTGACAAGGTGAAAGTACATCTACCATCGAGAACATGTCTCACATAGCATATCGGCTGAAACCTGTCACAGATTTTTGGCCGAGCTAAGCCAATATTCTTTTGTCTGCTGCCGTTAGCGGCTCGACTCTGCATATTTCTAGTTGTTGATTGAAACTTAGAAAAAAAATGGGTTGAACGATGTCCTCCATGTACAATTGAATTTGGACGAAATAACTTGTTTTAGATCATGTCAAAAAAAACTTGACCATTCTCGAAAGGAAATCGTTTATGAATTCTAGTGATGCTGTCACAGCCACAAATTATTGTAAAATAGAGCTTGTGCTAATTGGCGGCAAGTAATACTGAAGTCACACTTGTTATGATGCAAAGATAATGAGGTGTAATTAATCTGTGAGCGCAATAAATTGATAATCCGCTATTTCCCGTCCCACTATTGTGCATCTACCACATGCAGTTCAAATTTTCTAAATTCTAGTTCCTGTGAGCGGTCTTAATACTCAAATTATGAACTTCCCTAACCTGCAGGAGTACAGGTAGTGAACAGCTAATTGCAATGGTAATAGTGTAATCCGATTAAAGAACATGTCAGTGATCACAAAATGTAATGTGCGCAATTCTAATGGCCTTATCGCCAGCTACCGCCAAATGCGAATTCGGCGGCACAATGGGAAGTGTTTTGCTTATTCTACTTTATTTAGCCCTTCTATTGCGCCCATAGGGACACGGTGTGCCATCCATCATTAAATGGCCTTTTTATTAACGTGCAACAGACCCGAAGCAAAATCTGCTTGTCTGAGTGCTGACCGATACTATGAATTATCTGGTCGTTATTTATTTCACTTACTTTTGTGGGTTAACTTTATTAGAAAGACTCAAAACGATCTCACTCTAAATTTCTAAGCTTATCAGAAGATTTGCCATTCACTCTGGAAATCGACCCTGTACACCGTATTCTTATGTGATTCAATTACATATATGGACGAGGCTTATATTAGAGGCTATATTGTAGGTATATTGGTACATTGATTGCCATCGCACATGTACTGAGACTTTCTATACGTGTTCATCGGCCTATGCAGATTGCTGATGACTACTTACAAGTGCATTTGTTCGGAATGATTGACTTATCCTGATTATTATTATTTCATGACACAAAATACGGTGTCATACACAGCAGAATGCAAACATAGTCAAAATAACCCCCCAACTGTGTTTTCTTTAGACTGAGCAAACGCGAGTAAGGAAAATGCACTTCTAATCACAAGTTTGTACGCAAAAGTCATTTTTCCATAAATGGGCTGGACACCGTGTCCCTACGTACGCTAGGGACATTTGTAAAGCATTTGCGCAATAGAAGAGTTAATTGGTACTGATTTTAGTAATTGATGCCGACTACATTAATCTAGTTGATCTTAGCAGAGAAGTCGGAAAATGTTTTTGACGGAATAAATATTATAATGTAGTTGTTTATTACAATTCAGTCTATCAGGTTGACATGGATTTGGTATTTTCAGAACCATTGTATGTGTAGTAATGAGTCATAAGCAATCATCTGTGTTGGTCAGTAGACTGTAAAGAGAAATTATTCATTGGTTAAGTTAAAACTAGTTTTTGATTTGAGAAATATTTTCCCATTTCAACTTTGTACAGATATTTTTCTTGATTCATCATTGTTCTTTTCGCATGTATTTTACATACTTAAAATTTTTTGCTGCATGTTAGGATAACTATCAATTAGTTGCGTCAATGACGGCTGCAAAGCACATCATTCTATAGAGATTTAAAGTTTATGTGAATGTATTTAATCTAACGTTGGTGACTGGTATCATAAAATGTCTGTGTTTGTTTTGATCAACATTAGTTCTCACATTCAAGTTTTGTGTTGTGCCCACGGAATTTTGACCGTTTGAGTGCAATGTAATGCGATATTCAAGCAATCCTGAAGTTGATAATGTGCGCTGCACAATGTTAACATGAAACTTAACACAGTTACTTTGGGCAAGTGATCGTTGAAAAATATTTACATTTAAGGTTTTTAATGTTTCGCATGCGGCGATGCGGCACAATCTAATGTTTAAGTAGTCACTTGAGCAGCCTCTAGGATAAAATGCCGACTTAGTGAATTGCTACACGCAGTGAATTCAATGATTTTAGTTGAAAACAAATACGCGATTGTTTTACTAATGAAACTGTCGTATAAATTATTCAAATTAACACATACACAAGTCATGCAGCCCTTCAACACTATCACTTAAAAAGCGTCAAATAAATATGAAGACAATGCTTTAAGTATTTGCAGCAGATTTCAATCTGTTTCATTTAAATTGCGATGTGGCGTACTTAACAATAATGAACTGCACATGTGGCAAAAGATTATAAGTTGACATTGGCATAGTGAAAAAAATTACCAAAAAATCGAATGAAATTACTTGCACCAATTTGTAAATAGCTTGAAATAAAGATATCATTCTTGACGAATTACATGTAATTTTGACCATGACCACGTCGTATCTCTATCGTGGCTGGCGTAGTAGTCAAATTGAATACAAAATCAGTTTGAAATAGGCTAATGTAAATGAAAATCAATATCGTGCATCGGTTGTGACCATTTATTTTAGAAATACAAGTGTACATGGCAAACCAAGTAAACATTCAGTAAGAATCTTCAGTAACAAAACCTTTTTTATGTCCCGAGTGAGAGATTCAAGTATTTAATGTACACACTTTCTAAAAGGGTGCATAAACAAAATAAAAAAATTGAGTAAAGCGAGATTTGGTAGATTTGGTAGACTGGTCAATGACTTGATCTTAAGAAGGACATGAAGGCAAATACCAGGTCACTAAAGATCTTCCGTAATCAAGGTCCCTCTCATTGAAGCTATTTTGGGACATATTGTGCCACTCGAGTCTGGAGAGGCCATGCTGCACAAGGACAATCAATTGTATAAATCAAAAGAACGTTGATTGACAGTTGGGATAGGGGTTTTGTGAGCAGATGGTGCCAGATGAGATTCGGTTTTAACCGCAGATAATATTTTCTAATTTCTTCGGGAAAATTTCATACAATTATTTCGTTTTCATTCCTGCACTATGGAATCGTTAGAAAAAGAGTTGCCCTTTTTTTAACGGTTGGAATTTTCAAGGTACATTATCATTGTATTTTGAATGTTTACTGATGAACCATCCAGGTATTCGTTCTGATGCTCTGTCAATGAATCGAGGAGAACAAGGTCTATGAACCTGATTCACAAAGGTTTTCAACAAGTTGACTTCATTTTTCTGGGATAGTGTGTATGACCCATATCTAGTACACATTTTCTGTGATGAAATGATGTTTGAAATATGGAACCCGTTTTGAATAACTTGAATGAATATTATATACGGTGACATCCCGATATACGCAACCCTTTTATACATAATCTCGATTATACAGTGTTGTGTATCAAAATTGCCCACCCAATCAAATTTGTAAAGAGAGTACGATTATCTTCATTACATATTTATTAATACTTACAGATCAATATTGAACAAGCATTTTAATCTCGTAGTAATGGTCAGAAAAATGCAAATAAGAAACAGCTAAAAGGCGTCTGTAGCCACCTCTACAGGACTGCATTTTTTGCAAAATTACAAGGAGTGGGCATGTTTCCTTGTCTTACGTCGATTTGCGCAGTCACTGGCGCCGTTCATGCGCAGCTGATAAATAAAGTTCATTTTCATCTCCGACTGCTTCCGGCTTTTGCATTGCTGTCAGAAATGCTAAACAGCTAAACATTTGATATTGCATTCTTGTCTGTGAAACGCAACAGCCAGAATCGTGTATTTGCGGACATCGGAAATCTGTATGATGAGATTCTTTGATGCACTGCTTTTATATACTCCCTGTTACACAGTCCTAAATTTCTATTCTTCTATAATTTCCCGTTACCATATGATGCCATGTCCACTTCTTGGCATGCCGTTGCAGAAATTTTGAAATTTTATGTAATAAATGTTATTGTTACTATTGCTTTGAAAATGGCCAGCGGTGCTGGACCGAAAAGCGCTTTAGCGAATGATGTGGTTTTCGATCCATCGAGCGAATTGGGTGTTCTCAAATCGAACAGTGATAACATCACCCAATAACTTCTTATGCCAATTTCGTGTCTATGCCCAGGCGAACTTCGACCGTGTAATATTTGATGATTATCAGTTGCTTGGCAAAGTCATGATAGCTGATGACTTTTCCATTCATTTTGAATGTCATAAGTTAATTTGGCCAAAGAACTGAGCCGCACAGATGAGCCCCTGTAGGACGATTCGTAACGTACGGCTGCCAAGGAATGTAATGCTTAAATTGTTCAAGTCTGTGGGTATCTTTCTGTTCATTGCCCATACAGACTGGCATTCTGCAATCTTTTATGCTTTAAGGATGTATAGAAATAGATTTTGATATGTCCATTTTGTATCTGTAAAAATTCAGATGAGTGCGTTTTGAAATGAAAAAGTTCACAAGGAGAAGGCACCATTGTTCCCTTTTTAATTTGAATTTTAAAAATGCATGACTGATCATTCGAATCATTAGGTCAAAACACATCCTCTAATTTCCGTTTGATTCTTTGCTCCGGTATACGTAGATTCGCCAAACGGAAGACTTTCCTAGAGCTCATCCTTTGTGCAAAACGAGTCATTGTTGTATAGCCAGGGCCAATACTCCCTCATTCCGAACTATCTGGCAACGCATCTAAGTCGAGGAAGAACGAATGCAAGTCCGGAAGACCGAGTTTACTTCCGTGCTTTTTCAAATTTCACTTGTGCAGATGTAGAACGGTAAAGAAGAACCAAAAAACGATTTCGATTTTGCTTACTTTTTAAGATTGGGGATGCTGCGAAGATTGCAACGTGCTGCGTGTGTACTCGCATTAAAGATGGCTTCATGCAAATTGCTTGTACATCTACTTGCTTGTAATTGCTTGTGCAGCCACCACGGGGTTTAAAGAAGGTAGGCACTTCATCTATATTGAAGAGCACCCGAGAATAATCAATTTCTATTGGGGTTGTGAATGAATGAAACCCTGTGCAATTTTGGTGCACAGTATCCATATGATGTGATCAGTAAAACGCAATATATTTCTACATTGTCTGTCAAGCGCATAATTACATAATTTTAGTCGTAAAATTGCGGCTAGTGAACCTGCATTCGTATATTCATGTTCATATCGGGAATTTAGAATTTGAATTATCTTTCTGTTACGAAACTGTTAGATTATCACGACAAGGAAATTCAGTCAAGTAAGTTAAGAATACATTATTTCGGTTGATTGCTTTGGTGATGAAGTCTGTGCTATAGACAGATAGGTGGGCATCATCTTGTTTTCTAATTTATCTGTTGTCACACTTTCAAAATATTCTTTATTTGGTTATCAAGTCATCTTTTGATTGAACCAAGAATTCTCAGCTCTTATCACACGACAAAAAACGGAAAAATGTTCTTCCGCTTTATTTATCACGTGATGATATCTGTAGACTCTTTATTCAATCAATAAGTATCCCCTTGGATTACATCATAACTAAATTTGCTATGTCAGAACTCTATTCGCAGTCTGAGTACGACCATCTGTTCTAAATTGTCATTCCCGTGTACGTACTCGGAATAACTGGCGCGTGACTACCCCACTGTGGTTTTTGATTTCTTAATCTTAATTTGTCTTTTTTCATTTGAAATCGTCGCTTGGAAAATCTTTCAGTTGTGAGAAAATATCTTTTCATTTGTTTTTTTTTATTTCCTTGTATCTTGTATCTATTTTTTTGTGTGACTTACCTAGATCAAACTAAAATTTAATAAATTAAGTATTTGCTCCTCCTTGTTTCCCGAAGGCTGGTGTTGAGCAATGTATTTGTGTTGACTTAATGGTGATCTGTCATTGTTTAGTAATATCTCCAATTTCACGATGTAAACGAGATAATTTCTGCTATCCGTGGAGTGTTAATGATGAAAACGATAAGTTCTTCTGGCTTTCTACGGAATTACAATTTGAAAAAGGCCAATATTTCACACAACTTTTCTTTTCATCAATTGCACATTGCTTCAGGGAGAAGATGTAATTTTTGAAACAAGTTTTAGAACGGATGGCATATTTTTCTTTGAACGCTGATGACAAGCTTATCATATCTTGTGCAGTGCGTTAAAGTTCACTGTGAAATACATGAGACGCAGTTTCTTCAATTTCAACTTGTATTTTCATATAACGGTGTTGAATCCCGACATTGACTATGTGCATTGATTCATCAGCTGACAATCAGTGCTTTGTATAAGCGGGAAAAATTAATATGAGTTTGCTACTCCTTCCATGTTGTAAATATGCATTACAAGAAAAATCAAAACTGATCTTCTTCCGTGACTAAATTTTAGAGAACCAATTCATCAAAGATAATCTTAGTTGGTTGGTTTGAGGCTCGCTCTTTCTCAAGTCAACGATGCATGAGATAAAATTTGTTTCTTGCCTTAATTTTTCCAATGAAACTCAGCTTTTATTTCTTTTATGGTGAATGCCAAATCCCTTCTATCATCTCTGTAGTTGTGTATCTAGCAAATATTCCATCATTCATCTTCCATTATATCAGATCTGTGGTGTTGGTTATTGATCGTGTATAGCTTCATAAATTTGCGATCTAATGTACCATCAGCATGTTGTAAATGTCGTAGTGCGTAAGCTGATTGCTCCACAACTTTGATTTATGTCGTCGATTTATCTTTCAAGTCCATTTTCATGCTCAGTTCTAGATGCAGACAAATAATCTGAAATCTGTGGAGTGGCAGGAAATTCATTTGATCTATGTCTAATTTTTTGGATCCATTAAATACAACGTAGGTATTGTTGCTACGTTGCATGATGTACTGATGCAGTTACAATGCAACTTATTCGATGATGCAGTCGTATTGTGCCTTTTGAGACCCTGATGTGGCCCACACAATAATCTTAAATTTCGAAATTCAAAAAAGTCGTATTTTTAGTCAGTTATATATATCAGAATAGTATATCAGCAGTATATATCAGAATCTTTGAGATTCATTCCATCATCAACGCTTCAACAAAAAACACAAAATTCTTTTGGATCCTTTGCATTTCAGGCAATCCTTTTTTGCTTTCGAGTCAATTAGTCTCATAATGCAGATGTGTCATATCGAATAAAATTGGATTTCTCGTCCTGTCGGTCAGCTGACCTGTTCACCGCGTTGACAGTATGAAAAAGTTGTATGAATCGCATATGCGCATGGTCCTATATGCCTGATGTAGTGTATAACATGTCGACAAACAAGCTAAGTGTTGTAAATAAAAAGGATAAGGTCTGAATAACAGATTTAATAAAATCATAGTATCATCTCATAGAGAAAAAGAGGTAGTTGCAGTATATAGGAGATATCTAATAAAACGACAAATAATATTGTAAATTACATATCTAAGTCATATTTATTAATCTTTGCAACAATATTACATGCAAAACGCAATATGAAATGCTGCAGGTTTCAGTTTATGCGGAAAGAGACAGGACCGAAGTATACATTCGAGATGGGATGGCATCAGTCAGAAATAATGCTGTTTGGCTGGACACATTGTTGTTTGCTTGTGGAAAGCCAAAAGCTTCGGACTTTTGCTCAACTTTATATTCAGCCGATGCATCGCTTTCATAGGAAGACATGCAATTATCAATATTCAATAAATCAATAATTAGTAGGCATATTTTCAAAAACATTAAAAATGAAATGTCTATGTCGCTGTATAGCACCTAGATTCAACGATTGCAAATTTAGCTGTAGGCCTAAATACGTCATCACATTTGAACGACCATTTCACTTTCTTTATCAAGACAGATGATTCAGGGAAATTAAAAGTTAAACATTAGGCGGAGGATACCAATATGTGCATCTGATTGCATAATACATGAAATATTCAGTAATCTAAAAGATAACGATGTCTTTGTTCTACACGTATTACAATACCCATGTTCTATCTAGAAAATGCGTATTGTTCTACACATGCACAAAAGTGCGAACATTTTTTGGAATTGCATTTTTGAAATTATCACTACATAAATTAATTTTTGAGGCATGATGCGCTTGTAGCTCAAAAATGCTCAATAAGAAAATTGAATCTAATTTTGAATAGTCAAATAATGTGTATGCATATTTTGTAGCATTTCATTTCTAAGTTAACGTATAGAGGAACCAGTATTATTTCCCTCTCACACCTGTTAGATTTCAGATAGTGTAATCACGTTGTGTTAGCTAGATCTGATCTTATGATTGGAAACAGACCAGTGCTCTGATCATCTGAATGGGCAGACTGTTTAATAGAATCTTTTCATATAAGACCTTAATCATAATTTTGACAGATTGACTTACTCGTCGATTCAGTTCACCTGAAGAGAGGAGAACCTTTGTTTGTCCGTCTAGTAAGTATTTGAAATTTATCTTGCGCCTTCTAAAAATTGGCGTTCGTTTTTTTATCTACCTTGACGCACTTTGTTACGTTGAATCCCATTATTATTCTATGATGGCATCTGAAAAACCTTCCTAACTTCTTGCTCCTTTGGTCAACATGTGCTGTACAACTTGTGCGTCTATATAGCAATTTAATATTCGAATGCAACCATGCATAACATTGGCCAATATAACACATGCTGGAAATTCAAATGGAAAAATTTGATTGATTATATTTTCCATTGAAACTTCTTTGGGAATAGAGCGGTAATGGAAATCATGAAGTTTCTTCCACGGCTACCCTGACAGACGGAGACTAACTTGATTAATTTTCCACAAATGTTCGTCATGGACGGGAGGTCCATCTACATTGAAAACATAAAGATTTAAATACATGCACTTCCAATCTTGCAGGGATCAAAGCGAAGGAGAAAGTAGTAATTTAGGAAAAGAAAGGTATTTACGGTGAGGGTAGATGCACAGCAGACATGCCACTATAGTTGTATTAATCCGATTTAATCTGCTTCCAAAGTTCGAGGATTTGTTTTGCGTTTTGTTGCTTTGCAATTATTAGCTGCTGTTGCTTGAAGTAGTAGGCTATTTCAGAGTTTCTATAATTCACATACGTTATGTTTCTTGTAGCTTTGGCAGTGAATTTTATGTTTCTTCAGTTATCGTTGCGCTAAGCAATTTGTAAACTTCAAGATAGTAGATATAGATAGATAGATAGTAGAATCCGAATATAGCTCTCGCTATGTAGTTTAACGACCACTATCTGAAACGTAAAAAATTAGTAGTATGCAGTACAACACGACACAAGCATTCACGATAATACACGTGCTTCAAAAGTTGCTCTTTGGATGTTTGAGTGCGCGTAAGTTTAATACTCCTTAACTTTTGATTCATGTTTAGTCGATTTATCATTCAGGTTCATTTTCACATTGATTTCTAAATGCAGACAAATTATCTGAAGTCTGTGGAGTGTCAGGAAATTCATTGTATCAATGTCTGAATTTTTGATGTAACATAGTGTTTACTGTGTTGCGTGTTCGATGATGCTATTGTAGAAATAAATCGCCTATTTTTCCCTGATTCCGGGTTAGCGTCATACTGCTGTTCACCAATAAAAAAATTGTTCAAAAATTGTTGTAAAGCTTGAAATGTTTAAATTAATCTGCAGAGGAAAACGTTCTTTAAAATAGCTTCGCAAGACCAACGTCATGTACGCGATCACGAAATTGCAAACACAACATGAACAGGATTGTGTTCGCAGACCACTGATACAGCCTACACGTAAATGTGAAGATTGGAATTTACTTCGAAATTAGTATGTAAGTTGGCTATATAATTTCTTGTAGAAAGTAAGCCACTAGCAAACGTTCATATAATAGAAAAAAAATATCGTAAATATCGTTTACGCCAGCACTTTCAGTTTCACCACCATTGCAGTGTCATTGTCAAGTCAAGGTGATTATAGTATATGTTTTTCACCACTTAAGCTTTGAAAGCATAGAGATTGAAAAGGATAATGCGTCGGTGAAGCAGAAGTTACTGAAAAATGAAGGAATAAAAGTGCAACAAATGGATATCAGAGGTTCTGAAATCGCAAATCATTGTTAGCTGGCTTGCAAAGGAGGCAAAATTTTAACAAAAGAACCAAATTCTAAGAACAAACAAGACGAAGAAACTGCATGGTCTATCAGAAATGGAAGCTTCAACAAATTTTTTTAAAACAATAGGAAAATAGGATGATATAAAGGTGAACTTATAAGATAATGTTATAAAAAAGTAAAAAGTCATGTATTTTGTCTCTTGTCAGTAAAGGATCATGGAACTTATTACTTATTTCATGATGCGTTTAGTCATAGTTATCACTTTAATATCTTCACCATAGAAATGTCCTATTTTTATTGTTGATGTTTATGGATGTCATTTCAAATGTGAAAAGATACTGTAGATAATATAATATAATTACTTTCGCTTGACGAGGACACAGCAAAAGTAGCCCCTTGCTGTCCACAGGAAATAATACAAACAACAATGACTTCCACGAAATAGTACGTCGGTTATAATTAGATTACAAAAGTTAGACTCTTGAGGATCTTAACTTGCAAGTACACAATGTCGTTTCATAAGCTGTACACAGCATTCCAATCGCAGATGTTGCCGCTTTCTCATGCGTGAAGTGAAGTATGTAGAAAACTGCACATGAAACTTGAATGATAAACTTGGGAATAAATTACCGATTTGAATGACTTAAGCCTAAAAACTTGAATTTTATGCCTTCCAGTGATGGTTATTGGTTTCAAAATTACTTGATTGAATTGACTACGCATACAATATCCAGATGTGACGTATTGAATAATTTGATTTATCAAATGGATAAACTGATGTCGCCTGAATCACTCAGAAGTGCTCTCGGAATAACTTGATGAACTCAGTAGATGGCCATTAAGTTTTACGCGGAAAATCGTTTATGATATCTTCATTATTTTTCGCAATTCTTAAGTTTAGTCAATTTAAATTAAAAGATTCATTGATTCAAATTAAATAAGAAGATCATGCTAATCTGTAAGTTGTAAGATGTCCATAAAAATCAAATTCAAGTACTGGTAATACACAGAAAGGTTAATCAATCAATATGATTTACTTACGACGTCATTTGAATCAATTTACTTTTTTGAGCGGAATAACAGTCGATTATTGCGTATTTTTGGTCTTTTTGCAGGAACCCAATTTGTTGGTTAGTTAATTTTTCTCACTTTTTCTATTATAATGCATGTATCGGTGCATCAAATATCTATTTTTGCACATATCTCACAGTGGTCTTGAGGTAGTATCTATTCTAATCTGCGCTGTTGAAATTCGTGAATTTAAAGGATTATTAATTTTCAATCAATCGATAGCGAAAGGCTTCGTCTGAATATGTTTTTGCTAAAATAAATAATGCAAATTGGAAACGTGTGAATAATGATTTATTCGATCTGCATATGTTCAACCAGTTTCGCCTGGTCGTCAAAAGGCACATGCAAAAAAGAGAGGTCGTGCAAGTTCAAGTAATATATGAATTTCCGTTTCAATGCCATATTTTTGGTTTTGTAACACTTAAACATGTTTTTGCTTTCACTCATTTTAGACCATGTTTTGCATTCGGTGTTATTTCACAGGTATCTTGGAAGATTTATTCGTTTTACTTTTTACTTCATTGTAAGAGAACAATTTTGCAGCCACGGAAAATCTGATGTTCAATGTGCCACCACAAATACATTTTATGTGAATTA
The DNA here is from genome assembly GCA_907163375.1 of Prostheceraeus crozeri. Classification (NCBI taxonomy): domain Eukaryota; kingdom Metazoa; phylum Platyhelminthes; order Polycladida; family Euryleptidae; genus Prostheceraeus; species Prostheceraeus crozeri. The sequence goes on from CAJQUW010010400.1 coordinate 74,823, forward strand.
AAAATATGTCTATCTGCCGGAGACAGTGTGTTTTCTTTAGTCTGCCAAAATTAAATCAGTCGTAGGAAAGTGCATGATTGCTTGAAAGTATTGATCAGCAAATTAAATCCAGCTTGATATTTAAATCCTGTAGTTTAATCAAGCTGATATTTATATAAACCATGTTTCATGTGCTCTGATAATGAATTAATTTGGTCTTGAAAAGGAGTAGCTGTGTTTATCGGTAGATGCATGAATGCTGTATGTTGTAATAACCAATCCTGACCGTGCAATTCTCTAACAATTATTGCGTGCTCACTTTTTAACAATTGGTCTTCATTTTATAGCGAGAATCCTCGTCCCAGTATATCACATGGTTCATTGCGTCATTGTTAAAATTTAGCAAAAAATTGCTCAACGTGATCACATCAGATTTGTGATAAGTTTTGTTCAACATGATTACTATTTCCGTAAAACATTCTTTGAGACGTAACTTTAAAGATATTTTCATTGTTTCGTTCATTATCTGTTGAACAATCTCAGGGTGCAGAAATCGTGTGGAGTACAGGCTAAATGACGAAATTGCATCATTGTAAAGTTTGAAAATCGTAAATTGGAAACTAGACTGCTGTTAATAAAATAAATTCAAATTTAAATTTTGTGTAATTAACTGTGGTGAAGAGAAAAGACATCTAGTGCATTCTAGACGAATGGAAAATTATTCGTTTAATTTTCAAGCAACTGTACAGTGTCCCGGCCAGCGCGTAAATTTACGCCCCGGCGTAAATTTGACATTTAGCGCGTAAATGCTTAAATTGAGAACATAGAGCGTAAATTTATCACAGGTTGGGGCGTAAATTTCGTTTTCAGATTGACGAATTTTGTGTATTCGAAAATCTCTGGCCGGGACACTGCTGTAGGCTAATGCAACAACCTCAACAAGCTTTTAAGTTATAAGAATGCAAAAATAAGGTGCCAACCGAAAACAAGTAGTAGTACAACAAAATACAGAAAAGAACATGTTGATGCTCGTGTTGCTAGACTTATAGCATTCATCGCTCTCTACACAAGCAAAATTTTCAATTTCCAACAACCGCTAGGCTAGTACATTTGAAAGAGCATCAAATTAAAGTAGGAATTCCACGATTGATATTTCTATTACTGTGTCAAAAATTAATGGTGTTGGTATTTTTCTTTGACCTGATTGGCGAATCTATTTTCTTACAACATTTTAATCGATGAATCATTCTTCTTTCAGAAATTCTGCGATGGATTATGGAACTGTGGCAGGTTCAAATAACTGAGGCACTTGACAAATTTTGGTTTATATCACAAGCGGCATTATTCTACACTAAAAAATCAAAGAAATATACATAAGTGTCCCTGCTTCCATCATGTGATCTTGATTTTTATATTCAATATTTTACTTTCATATTGAGGCGTTTTAGTGTTTGTATGTAAATGCTTTTTTCTTTTTAAGTATTTATTTACCATTAGAAGTTGACTGTTAAGTCGGTGGTAAGTGTATGACCAAAGACAGAACAATTCATCTTCTTTCCATGTCTGACGCTTGTTAAGCTAGTGGATAGAACTGTCAACAGATTGCTGAAGTTTTGCCGCATTTATTGTTGAAATCATTGGTTTTATGGATCCTGATTATATTTTCAGAATGTAGGAGAAACTACATTCTGCCTAATGCATCATATTCATTAAAATACTAACAAATACTAACGTGATAAATTTATCTTAGAGGTGATGAAATTATAAATGAAAGCAATTTTATTATGTCATGCTATTTTTATATATGTTCGTCTTTTTAACTTCCACAAGAAAAATCATGTAATTCTTATCTTACAAGATGCTAATCTGACAAATTACAGAGATAAATACAATTTTTAACTGATGGACGTTGTTTTCGCCGATCCATGAGTGGGCATTCTAGAAATTATATCAGTTTGATTTTTGGATTTAACACCCGCGCGCCTTAGCATATGTTAAATCAAAACATATTGTAGCGTTAGCCAGAGAATGGACATCTGAACGTGAAGAAATGGTATGTAATGACCATGGATATTTCTATGGAGATAATACCAAAAATTGAGTTTATGATGCCAATTCGCGCACTAGCACTATGAATGAAACAAAACTTTCGTACTACACTCTTTCCCGTTCAAGTTTCCACTCTTTGCATTGATATTTCCAATATTTGCATAGAAATTTCCAAACTTTGATCTCACAAATCCAAATTTTGCATTCAACTTTCCAATATTTGCATTGATATTTCTTCTCTTTGCGATCAAGAATCTATGATTTGCAGATAGCTTTCCAATATTTGCAATCAAGATTCAAATTTTTTCGATCGTATTAGATCTGAATATTTGACCATTTTTTTCGATGTTTAACGCAATGGGGTCATGCTGTAGTTTGCGATCTTCATTAATGTAATGAATATGAGAGATTACCAAGTCAACGGTTCAATAATAATGGTGAATTGATGAAATGTGTGGCTTTACTTGCAGCACGACTGTGAGGAGTTATACGTACGTCGTACATACAACAATTGATAATTTATCGATATCATTACCATGCAGGATAGCATCATATTGTACCATATTAAGGTGCTATTTTAGTTCTTTCTTAAAGGAACGACAATGCATGCATTGCATTTAATGGGGGTATTTTAACGTCCATCGTCAAAAGTCTTGTTATACATGTATGTGCTTGCACTTATGAGATGATGAAGAATGCATGGTTCACTCACAAGGAGTTTATGGAAATACGTGTATAACAGCAAGCTGTATTCTTTTCTGAAAGCTTTTGATGCATAGGTTATTCAAATGCCAATCCCTTCTATTGATCCCAATTCCTTCGCAGTGGTCAAATATGTGCTGTATGTACATGTAAATGATCAAGTGTATATCCTTGACTTTTTTGAAATTTACTGCAGTATATTGATGGTTTGTTTTCTATCTGGAATTGAGCTTATTGATGCTATAGAACTTCAAGAGCCGTTTTATTACTTGATGATCGACTTATATACCGCATCCATCATTTTCCTTCGATCTAAAAAACAGTAAATTTTGAATATCATATTTTATTGAACAATCATGAACATTAAAAGTTAAATGAAAGTTAGTCAAAAGTTACAAACACTTCAGCATATGCTCAAGGTAAGATGGGATTCAAATGTCCACAAAATTGTGCTGTTGTCACTCTGGTGTACGATAGATTCAGTGCCTCTAAGAGAATTTGCTGCCTCACTTGAACGGTAGTGGATCCCTGGCTGCGAGCAGTTTCCTTTACATTTATAATTTGACTGTTAATCGGCGGTGATGCTCATTTCTTTTTGATCATGGACTTCAGTAAAGAAAATGCTTCTTCTATGGGGTTCAGCATAGGAGACCATGGCGGCAAATGTTTCAAGATATTGTGGTCTCTAGAAAAAGATGAATTCCGATGACATGGTCATTATCAAAGATGATGCAAGTCTTTTCAAGAGGAGAATATTCTTCAAGCTTCTGGCTCAAGTCGTTGATAAAATTCTGAAAAGTATCTCAAGTGACACTACCAATGTGTTCGCGGTGCATTATCAAGCCACCACTGGAGCTCACGGCCATTATGATGTTGACATTATGGCCACGCTGTCCACCAACAGTCCGAAAACACCGTAAACCCCGTTTAGAGTGTCCCTGGGTTCGTGATGTCTACGAATTAAAGTTGGTTTCATCGACATACATACATTTTTGATAATTTGCCTCATCGAGAAACCAAGTAGCGTATTCCTTTCGGGCTCTTATGACATCAGGCTTATTCCTATCCGTGGGTATGTTGCGAACATTTTTTACGGTGTACAACATACCATCCAGTGTTCTTGATACTGTACTTAAACTCAAAGAAGGTTTTTAAGGCAAATCTGATTGCAAACCTTCTTGCATTTGCTGCAAGGTTGAAGACGGATTATTGGAAATCATTTGTTCCAATTAGGCTTTGACTTCGTCATCGACCTTGTGGTGTGTGTTGCGACCTTGCATACTTTTTTGTCACACGACCAGATTTTATAATCTTTCTGGCAGTGTCATGTTTTATTCCTAAAGATTCTGCAACTGCCAGGAAATCACCGTCGGCGTTATACGAATCAAATATTCTTTCTCTATCCTGGTTGCTAATTCTATTGTAAGTAGGTGTCATACTGCTGCTATGTTGATAAAATGAACATCTTTTGCCAGTAAGTTGAATATTTGTATAGACGTTAAAATTTGAATCTTGATTGCAAATATTGGAAAGCTATCTGCAAATCATAGATTCTTGATCGCAAAGAGAAGAAATATCAATGCAAATATTGGAAAGTTGAATGCAAAATTTGGATTTGTGAGATCAAAGTTTGGAAATTTCTATGCAAATATTGGAAATATCAATGCAAAGAGTGGAAACTTGAACGGGAAAGAGTGTAGTAGCATAATTACATAGGCATCTTCGGTTCCAGAACCGGAGGCAGTTATACCTGGAACCGGATTTTTCCCCGAATATATGATTTTCAGACGTTCGATGCCACCCTAGGAAGTGTAAAACAGTAGAAACAAGCAACCCGGGCCGAACACACCAGATGCTTTTGTTAAATATTTGGCAAATACTTGACAACATTTTACTAAACTTCTACTAAAATTTTATCAAATATTTATCTAACATAGCTGATGATTTGCCAATTTTTAGCAAATAGCAAATTATTTGGTAAAATTCTAACAAAATGTCTCAAATTTCTCACTGATATTATCTCACACAACTCTTACGTGAATTCCCAACAAAAAACATTCTAAAACTGTTCAGAAAATGTCGTGAATTTGCTATGAAACATTCCAAAAAATGTTATATGTTCAAATGACAATACATGAGAATATTATGATAATGTTATCTTAAAACATTTTTAGAATGTTTTCTAGACATGCCCCAATATTTTGCCACAACATATATCGTAGATGAACTATAGTTTTATCAATAAAATGTGAGCATCCTGCGAATCCACTTAATGAGTCAAGATGAAACTAAGTTTAACGATGTATAAATATATTGCATTATAATTATAACATGTATAATTTACACATCATAAAACTTGTGGGTTTGATCTTGACGCATAAAGTGGGTTCGCAGACCGCTCACATTCTATTGATAAAATTACAGTTACCCTACGCCGTAGCAAAACATTGATGAAATTTACCGTTGATATTAATTGAATATATTGTTGATCGAAGTCATCCTGCTGCGAAATGCTCCAAGGATTAACAGCAGAAAAACTCAATGCTGCTAAAACCAAAACATTCGGAGGCAGTGACAAGAATAGCCTTACATATTTATACATTATGACTGTTGATTGAAGTCATCCTGCTACGAAATGCTCCAAGGATTAACAGCAGAAAAACTCAATGCTGCTAAAGCCAAAACATTCGGAGGCAGTGACAAGAATAGCCCTACATATTTATACATTATAACTGTTGATCGAAGTCATCCTGCTACGAAATGCTCCAAGGATTAACAGCAGAAAAACTCACTGCTGCTAAAACCAAAACTTTCGGAGGCAGTGGCAAAGAATCACATAATTTAAAGACTCACCTCATCAGCAGATGTCAACCTACAGAACTGTCGTAATTGTTCCTCTACCATCAATTGTGCTGGTTTGGTCAGTTTCAATCAGTTCCCATTTATGATATCTCTTTGATAGACAATGATATTGCGGTCTGAAATGCACAATAGAGTTTTTGATGCAAAAAGTATTGAATGCATTTGACGCACATAAGGAATAGGCCATACAGAATGTAGCATAATTGAAAAATAGTAAGATGACACAGGTTTTGATCGAGCTTCTATTATAAGAATCAATCAGATGATATTTTTAACTATCTTAGTATCTTTTATCATCCCAATAATTTACAACAGCACGAATTAATCCATAACACATTTTCCCACGGTGGACAACATATGCCGGTTAAGCAGAAAATCCGATTTGATATTTGATGTCAAATAATTTCCCCATTAACTGAAATCAGTAACAATAACGCACCCTCAAATGTCTTGCACAAATCCAAATTATACAGTGAAGCATTTGACCTATTTAAAAAACCACAAAAATTCGTATTTAAAAAAATATGCCAACCCTGCATGTAGGCCTGACAAACGACGGTTTAGATGTGCACGCAAGCTACATTATCGACAGTATCAATCAGCGAATTAAAAGAAGATTCAATCTTTTTCCATACGACCAGCTGGTACAGTGACAATAGTGTGGTCCCAAAGAAGCCCTGTGATCCTGATGTTTAGCACGACAACTTCACTTCAGTCATGTATCTTGGACAGTTTCAATGCCACATTGGTGGACTCCTTTTTAGTATTCCTTTCTCTCTCAAGAATAGATTTTCAGTAGATTCAATGACGCATGGGACGACTGCTGTGCACATTGCTAATAGGTGCGCGCTGTCATGGTGATACTCGATGCTCTATACTCGATGCTGATGAATTTCAGAGGAAGTTAACTTTCTTATGATTTGATACGATTTGATGAAGGACCACACTATCATCATCGTACCGACCAGCTCCCGAATGAAACACCCACTGGAAGGCAGCCGCATACGCTGCGGATTCTATTCGAGAATCCGGAGAACGCTTGCAATTTTTTTAAATGGAGGAAATTATAATGTTTATTTACCACCCCTATTTTTGGGAAATATGCCTCATCATCAAGGATCGATGTCTCCATCTCCTATCATGATGAATCACACGATTAATTCTTTAACTGAATGTACATTTTATTTGGTAATTGAAGGACATTATAATTTGAATGGTTGGCTTAGAATGTTTTTTCAAGTCATCTGTTTTTACACCTGATTTACAAATACAATTTATTTGCTACTCACATGTCTGAATAATAGTGACGCACCATATACACTCCATCTGGACACTCGACGCTAATGATCTTAAACAAAGGATGACAACATGCATATTACCCCTCGGGAGGTTTAAAATTCGCTATTCCATTTCGTGAAAATCTGGGTCCACGTGGACCCAGAAGATTTATTTTCACAATCAAGCACAATTAGTACAGAAAGTACGAGTCACAGAGTTCGAATGTTCATCACAACAGTGATTCCCACACCGAGCACAGGTTTTTCTCGTTTTCCGATCTTTCTTCCACCCGCAGAGTTGACATCTGTCTTTTTTTCGTGTTGCTCTCTCAACATCCACCTTTGCTTCGATGATTGGCCGTGGCACGTCTTTTGACTCCAAAATGGCTTGACCAGCTCCTCTCCTAAGCATCGCAGAAAGTCTTCTTTTTGTGAGGCTTGTCTCTTCCCCAATGAGGATCAATTTCGCAATTCAACACATGCATTTATCCCACACAAATCCAAGAGGTTGCAAAACACGATTGTGTGCCATCTTCGGCTGATGTATTTCACCGTATATGTCGCCACCATTTGGTCAGCTTTATCTACACCTCCTTTGGTCGCATTGTAGTCTTTTATCATTTCTGGAACCTTTCGGTCAGTCTGTTGATCAACAACTGGCTCTTGATGGAAGGTGCTCAAAAGAAGGACACAATCATTTTTCTTGCATTTGTAACTGAGGAGGCATGTTTGATCTTCGAGGTTGAATCGGAAATCTGAAGAGTAAACAGCACGGCCCTGTAGATTCTTCATCTGCGGAGGAACTTCTCGTCTGTTTTTCCTCAGAGTTCCTAACAAAGTCATGCCTTTTGAGCGGAGAGAGCGTGCGAGCTTCAAAGAAGTAAAGAAATTGTCAGTTGTTATGTGAGTAGTGAAAACTGTGCCCTACTTGCCACGGATAGGTACATGGATAGGTACATGTAAAAGTTTAGTGTTATCAATAGGTACATGGATAGGTACATGTAAAGTTTAGTGTTGTCAATAGGAACATGGATAGGTACATGGATAGGTACATGTATAGTTTAGTTATCGATAGGCACATGGATAGGTACATGTATAATTCAGTGTTATGAATAAGAACTTGTATGAGATCTGTTTTACTGGATAGGTACATGTGTTTGGTACACTGTGTTTGGGAACGTCTATGATCGAACTTGTGTGGTTTGGTTCTGAGCACTTGGGTACGTACCGATAGACGTCCGTTGTTTGATTTTGAATGGGTTTGCTCAATTGCGACTATTGTGACTATTGCAACCATTGTAATCAAGATGACACATTGATTTTCCTTTTACGTAGACAAACTATGCTATAAATATGAGATAGTTTTTGATGGCATACATAATGATGACTAGTATCCCAACGTCGTGGGTTGTCGCAAGAGACCTTGGATATTCGTTCAAAGCCATAGAAACTGTAACAAATCTCAGTGAAAATATCAACGCTGGTGATTTAGTTGATCGACTAATGGATCTAGATGAGCATGCTATGAATCACAATTTGGATCGTAGGTGGATAGAGGATTTCTCCATGCTACACTGCAATGATAGTGAAATTAGGAGGATCAAATTGGAACGATATGGAAAGGAGGAGACATCTGACAGTGTTTTAATAAAAAGTTCTCCCAATAAAAGTGACTTCAGAAGGAAATTAGAACAAGAGACATTTAAATTATTATGTGAACGGAACTGCGTTAAATGTTTTAAACAGGAACGATCCCTTCTCTTTTTGCCATGTTGTCATAGCGTTATGTGTTCTACATGTTATGTACCCTTTGAAACTTCATCTTGTCCCCTTTGCGATGAAGAAATATCTTCAACAGTCACTGTATATCGTACATGATGAGTCATCATGCAGGTCTGTGATTGGTCACTTTTGTGTCTTTGTGTGACTTTTCTATATAAGGAGGACATTGTACCGTTCTATTTCAAGCATAATTTGAGGCTAATACAATGTCAATCAGCATGTCGTTCACTACCAACATTCCCATTTCAATAATTTACCGAAGTCAACTCTTCACGGGCAATATATTTTATTCTGCCGTGAATATAACTGGCTATAAAGCGGATTTGGTGGATCTGATGGAGGAAATAGTGAAGTATTTCCGCTGCGGAGAGGACGTTGTGGTGCAGAGAATGTTGATGAGAGTCGTGAACAACGCTCTTACACGAGTTGCAAGATTCTGGCTCAACGAAGTATTTCGCCCACTATCTCAAACGGAGATTGTACCGGAATACTCTCGCTGTTGGTGCAGCAGTATCCAACGGAAACTCAACACATGTCTCCATGACATTATCACCTCCAGCTACTATGATGAGAAGGGTGAGAAGTGCAAACTGGACTTGTTCAGTGGACCGCCATCAGTAAGCATCAATGTGGCTGCTCAAGGACATTCTGAGGTGATCAGTTTGCGGGCATACTATGCCAATATTTTAAAGACTTTCCATTTAAAGCCTTGCTGTATGTGCTGTCCTATTTCAAAACATCTAATGAAAGACATTGAGCAGCTCATAACTGCTACAAATGAGACTCTAGCCGATGTGAGTGTATATCAGTTTCCCTCTACAACTTGCTAAGTGTTTTATGTAATTTTATACGTACCAGCAACAAACTCTGTGTGAATGCTTGTAAACTTTTGTATATAATGTTGTAAGTACTAAGCAAAAATTGTAATTGTATTATCTATTTCCATATTAGAATAAAAATGTCTGTAAAACGGAAGGCATCTTCTCGTCAATCGAAACGGTCCTTCAAACCTTCAAGTCAGTTTAAAAAGGCGTTGCGAAAGTTAAACAGGATACATGATAATAAGAAGAAGTGTAAATTGATTCAAAATTCAAGTGATGATTTCATTCGTGATTTAGCTTTTGCAATACACAAATGTCTACCTATTTACAAGCCTCTGTTGAATGCTGGCTCTTTGAATAGCATAAAAAAGTTTTCAAATCCAAGGAGTAGTGATAAGAAAAGGCGAAACTTAATTCAGCGCGGTGGTGGTGGGTTTCTAAGTATGTTAAATGATATTGGAAACAGTATTAATGGTGTTATCAATAGTCCGCTTGGAAGGATTGCAGCAACTGCTGCAATGTTAATATAAGGTTAGCGAATCATAAAGTGACACGTCATCACTTTGATTGATGAGTCATATATAGGTGTATATAAGGAAGACGCTTTAATGATATTTTACCACTTTCAAGTGACAATTCATTTGCGCTGGTTGAAAGCTCCGAATTAGTACTTGTTGAAACATGACTCAGAAAATGTATACAATCAGAGAGGAAGGTGACGCTTTTGATCAAGATCTCTTGAAGCTTCGTCCGACACGAAAGGTGCAAGGGATTGGAAATACGTTCTACTTTCAAACCTTGAATTATGGTGATGATGGCTTTTATCTTCAAGTTCCATTCTTCCACAGTAATGGTATGTCTACATCAGGGTATAGCAATATGAGACAAATGCGAGTGACTTTTCCAAAATGGCAACAGGTGATTCTTAAAACTATTGACTCTTTCGCGAAAGAATGTGTTGAGCTGCCTGAAATTGCTCCCACTCATTGGAGAAAGGCATTAGAGGAAGGAGTTGGTTATAAGGAATTGCCGGAATTCGATACACTGTTTTTAAAACTATCTGATCATTTTCAAGCATTCGATCTCTTTACAAACGCGATGGAATGTGAGGATCTCAAACGGGGCCGCTATATGGGCTTAGTTCACGTTACCGGACTTTATATTGGCTCACATGGTTCGACTGGTAAAGTCGCATCTTTACAAATGAAGGTTCTTCAACTAGTCTATGAACCACTACCAATTGATAAATGTTTAATTAACATTGATAAGACTGCTTCAAGTGATGGGAAGGAAGAGAGCAAAAAGCGAGGTCGGAAATCTAAAGATGGGAATCCTAAATTGAAGTTGAAGCGCCAAGATGCTGACTTGAAAACTTTCTATAATCCTAATTGTGATGAGGAAACACAAATGTTTTAATTTGTAAATGTTTTAATTTGTAAATGTAACTTGAAAGTTTCTATTCTGAATGTAAATAAACTTGATCTGGAACATGTGTCTGTTTTGTTGTTCTAAGCAAAATTAGCGGGATGATGAGTTTAATGTTAATGGAATTATAAGATGACAGATTTTCGTCTATTCACTGATCGCACAATGTGTGTCGCTGGACCAAGTCAGTCCGGTAAAACTACATTTGTAACTGAATTGCTACAATATAGAAATGAAATGTTTAACAAGGAAATTAAGAGAGTCAAATGGTATTATGGAATATTTCAACCACAACTACATTCTGCACTTCACCAGAAAGGTTATGAGGTGAAGCAAGGGTTGCCATCAACTGAGGATATCAAAGCAGGTGACTTACTAGTATTAGATGATCTATTACGAGAAAGCAAATCTTCAAAGGATGTAACTGAAATGTTCATTCAAACTGCACATCATAGGGAAGCTTTTATTATCTACATCACCCAAAACATCTTCGATGGAGGGAAAGAGCAAAGAACTAGAAGTTTGAATACACATTATTTGGCAATATTTAAAAATCCAAGAGATAGCAGTCAGATACATCATCTCAGTAGACAGATATTACCTCAACAACCTAAAGTACTTTCAAAAATATATGAAGATGTAACAAAGAAACCACATGGTTATCTATTTATTGATCTAACCCAGGAATGTCCGGAACGACTTCGATTTCGAACAAATATCATACCTAATTCCGCTGAACCAATGACAGTTTTCTCGGTTCACAGTTAGTTTTAAGCAATGTACTTTGTTGCCTTATTATTTTCAAACATGTCGTATTCAAAGATGGTAGTCATTCCTCAAGAGGAGTATGTACAATTGACTACATTACAAAGTGCACGGGAAGTCAAAAATATAGATCAACCTATTACGAATCAACTTAAGGAACTAACACAAAAGGATATGGAAATTCAGAAGATTAAGGATCCCTATCGACGAATGCAGTTAGCAGCTGAAAACATTGACGAGAGGCGACAGATTCGTGACAAGTTGCGACGATTTATAACCTTGTCAACACCTCGACCATATCGTGTGCGCGCTGAGCGATTATTTGACTTCATTGATCCACATGTGAAGTTCAATGAGAGAGGGGAGATAATAGATGAAACAACTGGTGATGTTATTAGAAATAGTCACATAGATGACCTTCTACAATATGCTGTCAGAGATGTAAGGCGAAAACTAGGTGCACCACAAGGGTGGACATATTTTCAGAAAATTTTATCTGATCAAAATGTACCTCACAATATTATTGGAGGACCGACTGTGAATGAATTGGATAAGGGTCACTTACAAGATGGATCAAAGAGTAAAACACCCACGATGGCGGTCAAGCGAGAGCTTGCAGATCCCGATGATCTGCAACCAAAAAGAGCTACTAGGCGCTCAATGCGTGTTGCGAAGGAGTATAGTAAATATTAAGCAAATATGAATTAAGCCTTGCCTCTCTCATATCATGTCGTTACAAAAATTTTGCTGTTGTTTGAAATCTGCGCTCGAAGGCAAAGGAGAAGAGGGCATAGAGGTTGATATCAATTGTGTTAGCAGTTGCTGTGCGAGTAATACGCGTGCAAATCAGAACAAAGACGATGAGTACAGCACTGAAACTCAGAAAGATTTATTACGACTTAAATCATCCCGCAAGTTTCAGTCGTCCGGAGGTTCTAGCTCGTGCAGCAGGTGTGGGAATAGAGAAAGTCAAGAAGTGGTTGAGGAGTCAACCGACTTACACTCTTCACAAAAATGCGAGAAAGCGGTTTCCAACAAGAAAATATGTTGTTAACAATATAGATAGTCAATGGCAAGCGGACTTGGCTGACATGCAACAGATATCACAGTACAATGATGGCTATAAATACATCTTAACCGTAATAGATATTTTATCTCGCTATGCTTGGGCACGTGCGCTGAAATCTAAACGAGGACCAGAAGTTGAAGCGGCTTTTCAGAGCATTTTCGATGAGGGGCGTGTTCCGCAAAGAATACAGACCGATCAAGGGAAGGAATTCGAAAACTCTCATGTTCGAAGTCTCCTTAAAAGTCATAATGTGGAATTGTTTAGTGTCAAAAGTGCTTATAAAGCTGCCATGGTTGAGAGGTTCAATCGCACACTGAAGACAAAAATATGGCGCTATTTCACTGCAAAAAATACACATGTTTGGGTAGGTGAGCTGCAGAAATTTGTTAAGAATTACAATGAAAGCTACCATCGAATCATTAAGATGAAACCAGTTGATGTTACCCCAGATAATGCGATGGATGTATGGCTTCGATTGTATGATAAGAAAGCGAAAAACATTTCCAATGAAAAGAAAATTAATGTTGGTGATAGAGTTCGGATTTCAAAGGTTAAGTCTACATTTGAGAAGGGGTATCTACCTAATTGGACTGAAGAAGAGTTTTTTGTGGATGAAGTAAATACAAAATTTAGACCCACCATGTATAAATTAATAGATTACCATGGCAATCCAATTGAAGGAAAATTTTACTCTTATGAATTGCAAGTAGTAGACAGAAGTGAAGAGGTGTATATGATTGATAAAATAATTAGGAGGAAAGGTCATGGCAATCAAAGGAAATATCTAGTTAAATGGAAAGGATATCCTGATTCATTCAATAGCTGGATAACGCATCAGGATCTACAAAATGTGGAGATGGGAGACACTCGTAACTTTTAAGCTAATATAGCATGTGACTTCTTCCATATATGACTTTAACATGTCTACTAACTTCAATATCATTCTTCCAAGCAATAGCAACCCCAAGATATTCCCAAGTAACAAACCATCTCTATACTCTGTTGAATTCGCTAATCCAATTACTCTGCATGGACCCCATGAAGTTGCTCTAACTGAAATTACTTATTACAACGATATCAGTTTGCTAAAGAACAACTATTTTGAATTACATAAAGAAGTGCGAGAGAAGGATGATTGCTTTCGCATATTTCAAAATAGTCTACATGGTACATGGGCTTTTCATCATCTAACTTTACATCCTTTTTCAACATCTTTACCATCTGTTCAAAACATGATTAAAATTCAAAAGGCATTTGCAACGTCAACTTTTGATTCTAAGGTTCCCACAATGAGCTTGCAAGATACAGAAAAGGAAATCGGTAGAATGTTTGAACGAATAAATGATCTCTTCAAGCTGACTTTGAATAAATTCTACAAACCAGTCATAAAGGGGTCAACAAAATTGATGAAGGAAGGGAAGCATGTTCTTCTTGTATTAGGTAAGGATTTGAGTCATACTTTTGGGTATTCCAGAACAACTTTCTCATCAAGGTATTGGTACAATGGACGTGGGTGGAATTCGGAGAGGAAAGTCACTGATTTTAAATGTAGAATTGTGCCATTGTATGCATTACAAAAAAGGAGCATCCGAGTAAAAAATAAATTTGAGGTCATTAGAAGTGTTGAAGACTTTGCAAGAAAGTTTCAAGGATCAGTGCCAGAAACGTTAATGACTTGTGAATATAAGAAAGAGAAAGTAACTTTATTTACTGTTGAAACGGAGGCAGAATTTATTGTTTTTACTAAAAAGACACCATTGGAAAAGTCTGAGTCCGCTGTTATTGAATTTGGATCTGAAATGATTGGGATGTTTAAGGGCCTTGAAAGCGCACCTTGGTTGACAGAATTAAATGATACATTCAAGGTTCAATTGTCCTCTTCTAAACTCAAAGCATCAACAAATGCTTCATGGGATATCCACGTATACAGCGAAGACATATCGGGTGATGAATTGTCTACTTCCAGTGAACTTGTAAAAAGAGTTAATTTGAACATTGAAAGCTTGAAAACGCCATCTGAATTGTGTACAAAGTTAAATGAGTTTGGTGTAGATTACCTTGATGCAGATGAATATCACTTTTCTTATGACCCACATAAGAAACGCATGATTCTAAAGGTAGGGAAGAACTCTCTTATCAAGCTGGATAGCGTGTTAACGACCACATTGGGATTCTCAAAATCAACTATTTATGAAGGTACATCAATAGGCGATACAGCCCCATCACTAGAGCGTGATATAAGTAACTTATACGTCTATTGTAACATTATTGAATATACAAGGGTTGGCGACATTGAGGCCCCACTTCTGCGCACATTTCCTCTCTCATCCGTAAGGAAGCAACTAATCAATCGAGAATTTTTTAACACAATGTATCTACCAATCAGCCGAAATTTCATCAATAGAATTGACATATCAATTCATGATGATGCAGGAGAAGTAGTACCGTTCTGTGGTGGTGTTACTGTTTTGACCCTACATATTAGGTCACGAGAATAAGGCTTTACGCTATTGTGACTTCCATAGTTATTCAATAGTCATAATGACAGGCATTTACAGTAGACCATCATATCAGAGCGGTTATCCCGTGTTTGTTGGAGGTAGACGACAAGTTGGAGGAGGCATATTTGGTGCACTAAGACGTATGGTTCTTCCAACACTCAAAAAGTATGGCGTACCAATCATGAAGCGTGTTGGAAGCAGGGCTTTAGATTTTGGTGCAAATGTTGCAGCTGATGCGCTTCAAGGTGAGGATATCGGTGAATCTATGAAAATGCGCGCGCAGCAATCTGCCATAGACGCATTAGATGATTTAACAAAGACGAGACGTACAGTTCGGAAGAAGCGTAGGAAGTCAAGACAAGTTGGATCAGGCCGAGTTACTAAGCAAAGACGCAGGAAAAGTAAAAAGCCGACTAGAGCAGCACGTTCTAAATCTAGACGTCGAGTGAAAACAAGAAAGCGCAAACGAAATTCCACAGCTACTAGAAACAAGTCAAAACGAAGGAAGACAACATATTTGTAGAGCTAATACGATGCAGAGTATCAATTCGGCTTTGTGTTTCTTCGATTCTCCCCCTCATCAGACAGACATCATCTCCTCAACAATTGTAGACATAGTCCCCACAACAAATATCGATGGTAACCAGCAGCCTATTCAGTTTGATATACCTGCCAATCCTCAAGATTATATTGACTGCCAATCCATTGATTTAGAGTTGTGTATACAAATTAAGAAGACTGATGGTACAAATATCGATTCATCCAAGGATAAAGTGGGGTTAGCAAATCTTCCTATTGCCAGTCTGTTCTCAGATGTGTATCTAATATTGAATGACAAACAGATTGAAGGAGGGGATCGAGCATATCCATATGGAGCATATATACATACAATGACTCAATTTCAAAAGCAAGCTAAACAGTCACACTTGCAAGTTTCTGGGTGGTATGATGATCAGCAAGGGAAATTTGATGATGTCTCAAATACAGGGTTGAAAAGACGAATGGATTTAACAGCGGATTCAAAGGAATTATACTTGAAAGGACCCGTCTATCTTGATTTCCTTCGTCAATCTAGATATCTGCTATCACAGGTTAAAATGCAAATAAAATTTATTCGTGCAAATCCTGAGTTCGCGTTAATGGCTTTTGGAGCTACAAACTATCAAGTCAACATAAGTAATGCCGTGCTCAATGTAAGGCGAGTAACAATGAACCCGTCAGTCATCAACGAGCATGCGACAGGATTGAGGAAAAACAATGCAATATATCCAGTTAATCACAGTGTGTTGACAAACTTCACAATTGGTGCGGGATCATCCTCACATGCCTACCCAAATCTTTTTCCCACTGCAATGCCAAAGGCGGTGTATATCACATTTGTGGAAAATGAGGCATTCATTGGTGCTTTTGAAAAGAATCCATTCAATTTCCAACACTTTAATGTTAGCAAACTAGCACTCTATCAGGATGGGAAATTTGTATCTTGCAAAGCATATGAGCCTAATTTCAAAGATGGTAAATTCGCACGTGAATATGGTTCTATTTTCACCGCCCTCAACATGTTTAATACAGACGATTCAAATGGAATTACAATGGATATGTACAAGAATGGCTACTTCTTCATTATGTACAACCTCACAGCAGATGCAGATCTAGGTGGTGAAAGTGTAGGAGTTACAAAGCCTGGAAATCTACGACTGGAGGTATCATTTGAGTCACCTTTGAAGAAAACAATTACTTGTCTCATTTATGCTATCTATGATAGCAAAGTTGAGATAACAAGAATGAGAGACGTGACTGTCAGCTATCAGAGATGAGTAACTTAAGCAACATAGAAATCTTGAGGAAAATGAGGAAAGCTCATCCCTACTCCAAGACAATATTTCTCAATGTCTTTTCTAGAGATAATTTACCTGATTCAATTCCTTTCTATCCTTGTTCGCTTATCATCAATACGGATACCAACAATCTTCCCGGAAAACATTGGATTGCTGTATACATCAATCGTTATAAAGTTGCCGAATATTTTGACTCTCTTAATCAACCTCGTTTACATGATATCGCATTATGGATGAACAGGTTTTCCTGGACTGTTAGGAAAGTGACATCGTTCCCACTTCAAAGTAATACATCTCTAATGTGCGGTGGCTATGGACTCTATTTTGTCAACGAGAGACCATTGAAAAATAACTGTAAAAGTGCTTTAGAACTATTTTCAAAAAACTGTGATAAAAATGATGTAATTCTTACTAAATATGTTGAAACAGTTTTGAAATAAAGTTTTATGTTGTATCATTAACTTGCTCTCTTTTTTTTCCAAAACAAGGGTTTATAAGGAAAACAAAAACATGCTCATATTTCATTATCTATTCACATATATACAAAAAACATGTTCACATTTCATTATCTATCCACATATATACAAAATCTACAATTTGGTTTTCATGAAACATTTTTTCAAATCACATATGATGGGAGGCACATCACTTATGTCTTTAATGCCGGTTATCACAATCTTTCCATTATGGAACACATGAACATGATATGGATGCCAGTTAGTCAATTGAGCTGCTGGAAATAACTCCACTTCATAAGTTAGATTATGTGATGATGTAACTTTACGGAAATCATAGTGATAGTGTAATTCACATAACACGGTCATTGTCTTCACTTTCCAATCAGATAATGAATCACCAAGTAAATGTTCCAAAGTTAAGTGTAAATATGAGAGATCACCCTCCATGACCCTTCCAATACATTGGATTGTTCCATTTGGAAAGAATAGGATAGTGAGAGATCTATCCTTCCTCTGAATCCTCCATGTTAACATTGAGGGTCTTCCAAGATGTAAGCTCGTTGTCGGCTTCAATTTGCGTTTTATCAGTAACCATTGTTTTCGGTTGGGTATATTCCTCTCGATCTCTTGTAGATTGAGTTTTGACTTTGCTTTTGTAGTTAACATCCGATTTACAACTTCCAACCGTTTGATGTCCTCCATCTTTAATGAATGACGTTATCTGTGGTAGTATCTCCCTTGTAAAGGTTTCCCATGTGACGTCACTGAAACGAAAAAATCGATATTCAACATCTTCACGTTTTGGTGAACAGACGTATAGTTTGACTGATGAATCACACTTTATCCATACCTTGTCATCGAGAGGAATCTTGATCCGAGTCTTATGGTTGTCAATGAGATCCGCAAAGTCTTTCAGTGAAGGCAATGAGTCAATACTAATGCAAACGCCACGATGTTTTCGATCACTATTTGCTATTGAATGACGAAATGCTATTCTTTTAGAATTTGTTATGTGAACGTTTTGAACGTCACTAAGTTTCCATGTTCTAATGTAATGAGGCATGTTCCGAAAGCTATGTTTCAAATTTAAGTTTAATGTTTGCCTAAAGTTTGTTATTTTATTAGCTCAACATATCGGAATGATGTTGAGTACAAATTCTTCACATATTCATTCACATTAGGACTACCTATTTATTAGTAATCATTTCTACATATCGGAAAGATGTAGAAATTTCAATTTTAGTAAGACTACTTATGTATTAGTAAGTGTTGCTACATGTCGGAAGATGCAGCAATCGCAAGATCTATTACAAGTGGAATATTATATTGTTTTTATTTAGACTTATTCTACATCACCTGTGACAGGAAGGCATCTCCTTCTCTTCGACGGTGGGGGAAGACCTAGGCTATAGTGTCCATATGGTAATGATAAATTTTTATCCAGCCAACAGCGCTTATCCTCCCAAAGTGAAAGACCTCGCTTCCTAAATGATTTTGTGCTAACTATGTGATTTTTTGAATTTATAATTGTCATATCTTCAGTTGTATCATTCTCACTATAATAGACACTCCTATAGTCATCATGTTTCAATTTTTTAACTGCTGCTCTCTGAATTCCTTTTGCACGTTTGATGCTATGATTCGTAGAGTCTAGATATTTCATGGAATACATTTTCGGTTTTAGTAGGATCATTTCCTCAAGCAACTTTCCAGCACACTCATCCTTAAAACAACCTAATCTAGCTTTGTTTGTAGTTGAGTATAGTCGGTGATGACTGTCATAGTTTGAAGAGTCAAACTTTTCACCGAAGTATAGAAGTATATCTTCCAGACGGACAGATGGTGATGTGTATAAACATAGGAAGAAACTATCGGTATCACCTCCACAAAGTCGCGTTCTATTTATCAGTGGACATCCTTTTAGATCATTGTAATATAATTGATACATTTCCAACTTACTATAGTCAAGTACTGCTTGACCAACATATATTAATTTATTTAAAACTATTGAAGGTTTGTACATTTCCATACCAACCAGATCTTCATCAAATATTTTGTGTTGAACATAGAGAGGATGATTTGACAATTTCAGTAGTTGTTTCTCATTGTTGACTAGTTTAAATTTTTTCCTTCTCCTTACATTTTCCATTGTTTTACCATATAAAGAATTATTTTTCAATTTGTAGAATGACTTTTCGAAGTCAGTGTTTGATTGAGCCCTCTTTTGAGAGTTCATATCAATGTATGTTTTTAACCAAGGCTTTTGTGTGAATTTTATGCCACTATGAATCTTCTTGATTCTCATGCCCATGCTCAAGTAAAATTTTAAAATTGAATAGTGGACTACATAATTTTCCCTATCAAATTGATGGAGCAGAAGTTTCTTGATAGAAGAAAAATGTGTATTTGGTCTTACTTTTTCATATAGATTTTTCATATAGTGTGAAAACATTCTCTTTTCAATCATCTGCATTTCTGGAGCTAATGGGAAATCGGCAGTGTCATCATGAATGGCTGCAGGATACTCTAAATCTAAATCAAAAATGTAGCCGATTTCACCATCATCATCTATATTTTGAACATTTTCTTCATTTAAAAAATTATCTAATTCACTTTCATTCAACCATTTGAAATTTGAGTGGGGTAGATTCCTACTGAGTGAAGAACCGTAAAGGTTATTAACATCTAAGTAGGTCAAATGTCGACTTTCATGTATATTATTTCCTAATTCTTCAATGCGTGCACGCGCTCGGTGAATGTTGGTGAAAGTCATACCCCCTCTAATTCCTCGTTCAAATAGATTGTACATATTTTCATCTTGTATGTAGTGTGGGGGATCATTGGAAGAGAAATTTAGTGCTGAGGTAAAGCTAAGATGTGGGAGACTGACAAAATGTACAGGGTCGACTTCATCCTCACGTTGACTCAATGCTCTAAACACTTCAAATATGTCTGCCAACAATAAAACATCTAACTTCAGATATGCCAGCATGTAATCACCAAATGTGCTACAATTAAATTCAATCCACGCCTTGTTAGCGTGTTCATATTCACTATCGGAACAGTGCTCACGAGTAAGATCATTATAGAATTCAAATTGTGGTGGTAGACAGTCTTCCGTCAACGTGTTTAAGTTTTTGAAGTATGAATATGGAAACACTCCCTTCTGATATAAAACATTATCACTTAATTGTGGAAATTCTACCCTTAATGTCTCTACATGCTCATACGTTTGCAAGCCCTTGGCTAATTCACTCAAGGATGCACTTAGAAATTGATATGAGTCTAAGAATTTTAGTTTAAAGTATACTGTCTTCCCTTTGTATTCATTTACAGGGACACTGGCGGATAAAGTTATATATTTTTCAGCAGTTGCTGCTACAACATCTAATTTCCAAGACTTCATTCTTCCAATCGCTTTATAGCAAACGATGTGGCTATCATAATTTTTAAAATTGTGGAACAATATGGGAGCTCCGTCTGTTAAGTCTTAACCGGAGATTGCATTTCCTACATAATGTTTGCCTATATCGTCCGGTGATATGATCATGATCACGAACTTTTATGACTTCATCGCTGAATTTTGATTTACATTTGTTGCAACATTCTGCATTCTCATGGCGTGCTTTTTCATCCGCTGACAGTGTCATTGGCTGCCTAGTTGTTGCACATTGGTTGTCATATAAGTCTTGGGCTACAGTTTCTAAGTGGTGCAAGAAACCAATAATGCAATTTTCACCTTCAAAGAGGTAATACTTGTTTTCAAATTTTGATTGAAGGGCATTATGCCAGACATGATAAGCTCCAATGGCCGCAGGTTTATGTATTTTATTATCAATGTAGCACTCTATATCTGCAGAAATTACTAAAGGAGGACTTAGTTGATATTCCATGCTACTTGTTAGTACTTTTAGATCTGTCGGCATTTTTTCTATTTGTGCTTTTCCTCGAATGCAAAACTGGAAATGTCGTTCTAGTGTTGTCTTATATGTGAATGACTGAGTGCATCTTTCGCAGAAGTATTTATGTCTTTTTAAAGTTCTCCTATACAATCTTGACAGCTTTGGAATTCACAATAGTGTGCTGCTCCATTGTTTAGAATTAGCAAAATATTAACCGTTTGCCTACCAGTAAAGTTACTATTGTAACGAACACCTTTGAGTCCATTTTCATAAAAGTGAATGTTAATTTTAATATCATTATTTTTCTCAAATTTTGGAATATCTTTGATTGATACTGGTGTGGAAATGCCTTCCATATTTAGCTCAGATGTCCACTCACTATATGATTTTACTTCATTCCTTGAATAAGGTACTTCATTATAATGCAATATTGATAAAACTGCATATAGGAAGCAATCATTTGCATTTGAATTAACATTAATGACAGCTTTAGAGTTTTTTAACTTCTTTGGTAGAGGAAATGATTGTCCACCTGACAGTATTGGAATTGTTATTACATTGAACTCTATATTTTGTACGATCATCTATAATCCAATTGCTACCCTTTTTGTGAAGGCTTCAATATGATTTATTAGACTATTTAGATGATCCTGAAACCAAGCATCATAGTCATAAATATAGTTTGAGGATTATGAGGTAAAGTGTGCGAGAAAAGTTTCTTCTTCTTGAGGATTAGAACGGACATAACGAATTTGTGCAATCAGGCGACCGCGCAATTGATAGCTCCTTAGTAAGTCAGACACTAAATTCCCTAACATGG